>JAWRVZ010000920.1:0-54725 GCA_037043235.1 Rhodeus uyekii
GCGGACATTCTTGCTGCAAAGAATTTTACTTTAAAGCAAATCCGGGTTGGCTGAATCGTTTTAAAAAGAGGCACAACATTGTCTTTAAAGTGATTTGTGGAGAGAGCGCAGCGGTTAAACAGAAGCAAGTGGTTCGGGGATTAAGAATCAAATGCGCACAGTGCTGGATGACTATGACTCTGAACATTTCAACCGATCGCTTCATCAAACAAATCGCGGCAACACTGTTGTGTAAAAATACACCAAAACACGAGCATCTACATTCTCATTTAATCTCCTTTTTCTCATTTACATCATGTACATCAATACATTTTAATTTTTCTTTCTCTTACTACAACCCACGGTTTGGTTTCATTTTAATAAGAAATACAACCGGCAGGTTTCTAACCTGTCAACACTGAATCGGGCTGTCAGAGCAGTCAGGTGGTTCACTGCCGGAGTGAAGCAGTGTGTTTGCTTCAAACGTCATTTTCACGTGACTATTGACGTAATGATACAGGCTCAGAAGCAGTGGTTCATTGCAAAGCTCGTCGAGTTTGAAGCAAGCTTCGGAGCGTCGGTGTCAGACGTAACATCACAACAGACGCGCACCATTGCCGCTTGCAGCCGCTCAAAATGTGTTTTTAGAAAAATTAGGTGAAATTGAATAATTTTCCGCGGCACACCTTTTTTTTTTTTTTTTTTTTTTTTTTTTATTGACAACAAGTAGAAAAATGTGACAAAAACATAACGACAGGAATAACAGAAGTCAAGTAATATGTCACGAACATAATATAAATAAAATAACTACATGCCAGAGGTTAAAAAATAAAATAAACACATTACACATACATACAAATGTTATGCAAGGTTAAACATTGAAAGCAGTCTTTGACTTTTTGAAGATTTTTTGTTTTTTTTATGCCCTTCAAAGATAGAATATAAGATTTATAGTCTATCAAATTGACAACATATAAAATTGACAGTAGCGGGATCTTACCCAAAAATTTAAATTTGTGAATGAAAATTTTTCCAAGTATTAAGAACAAATTGACAACATATTGGATGGGAATATTTGAGTTGTGATAAATGAAAATAATATTAAAGGTGTTAATACAGATTCTTACATTAGTTTTTTCTGAGAGATAGTTAGATAGCTCATTCCAAAAAGCTTTAACACAAACACACTCACAAAACAGATGTACAATTGTCTCTTCTGCATCACAGAAAGTGCACTTATTTGTTATATTCTGAATATACTTATTCAGTAGACTATTACAGGGGTAGCATATATGTAAAATTTTAAATGTGATTTCTTTTATCTTATTTGTTAAAATATATTTGTGTGGAAGAGACCAAACCAGAGTCCAGTTAACATCGTATAAAGCCATCCATTTGAAGGATGAAGCTGGAATGGATTTCCTGTTAATAAGGTTATGAACAAAGCGGTTATTAAATTTGTCATCAGTAATCTGAATCCCTTCAATTGAAATAGCACTCCTTTCAAAAGAGTTTTTATACCAAGTGTTATTGAACAAAATAGGACTACTGGTTTGCACTCCTTTCAAAAGAGTTTTTATACCACTAGGAATGGCACTTAAAACAATATTATATTCCTTTAACGAGGCTCCAAAACCAAATTTTCTTGAAAAATCTGAGAAGGAATAAAAATGACCATTTTCATCCATTAACTGATTAACAGTGTATATGTCATTAGAATACCATCTCTCAAAAAATAATGATTTGTTTCTGTAACTAATATTCAAATTGTTCCAAATAAAACAACGGTGAGGTGAAAAATTGTGCTTGGACACCAGCATCCACGATAATAAAGCCTGTTGGTGAAATTTTGCTAATTTAATGAGTAATTTACCAAGGGAGAAGGGGCACTGTAACAAAAATTCGATACCTCCAACTTTCTTAAACACAAAAGGAAATATGTTCCATATCGAGTCCGTTTTCTTAACAAACCTTTTTAACCAATTCACTTTTAGCACATGGCCCTCCATCATTTATTTTATTTCTTTACCTCACAGAGTGAAGTCAATAACTCCAAGCCCTCCATCATTTATTTTATTTCTTATAACCTCTTTTTTAATTTTGTGTGGTTTATTTTTCCAAATGAAATTATATAATGATTTATCTAATAAAGAGCAAAATGACTTAGGACAATCCATTACAGAAAAGAGATAAGAAACTCTTGATAGACCCTCTGTCTTTGATAATAAAACTCGACCAGTGAGAGACAAGTCTCTCGCCAACCAAGAATTGAACTTCTTTTTAATTGCGTCTTTAATAGGATTTAGATTTGTTTCTGTTCTAATCATATTTGGAATATAAAGATAGTTTTACTCCTAAGTAATTAACTACCTCTTTAAGTTGAATTCCACAGATTGTCATTTTATCTGTACTTTTTAAAGGTAATATTTCACACTTTGAAATATTGAGTGAGAGGCCAGAAACCTGAGAAAACTCTTTAATTGTCTCCAATGCTTTAGGAACCTCCTCTTGGTTTTTTAAGAAAATTGTGGTGTCATCTGCGAATTGGGAAATTTTAATTTCTTTATCATGAATTTCAATTTCATTTTAGTGTCATCTGCGAATTGGGAAATTTTAATTTCATTTCAATGCCTTTCTGGTTAACCATAACATTTAAAATTTGAGTGGCTAACAGAAACAGAAATGGGGAGATAGGGCAGCCCTGTCTTATTCCTCTGAGAATAGGAAATTTTGGTGTAGTTCCAGATGTAAGTTTAACACAACTATTTCCTCTAACATATAATGTTCTCACTGCGTTAATAAAATAATTGTTAAAGTCAAAAAAATGTAATACACTAAAGATAAAATTATGGCTAACAGTGTCGAAGGCTTTTTGGAAGTCTAAAAACATAATTAGAGCAGGATCCAGAACACAATCACGATAGTCAATCAAATCTAGTACAAGCCTTACATTGTTTGATATGTGGCGACCCTTCATAAACCCTGACTGGCACTCATCAATCAAATCATCCAGGCCATATTTAAGTCGTTTTGCCAGAACAGAAGCCAAAATTTTATAGTCATTATTTAATAAAGTAATCGGGCGCCAGTTATCAATCAAAAGTGTATCTTTATTTGATTTTGGTACTAGAGTTATGACTCCCTCTCTCATTGAAGATGGAAGGAATCCATTGACAAATGATTCTTCAAACACTGCTAATAAAAATTTAGATAGAGGGTCAGAGAAAGTTTTATATAGCTCTGAAGTCAACCCATCACTCCCTGGGGATTTGTTATTTTTTAAATTATTAATGCCTTCTTTAACTTCTTTCAATGATATCTTTTTTGAGCATATAAAATTAAAATCATTACTAACTGTTCTAATTGAAGTAAATGAGTTTAGAATAGGGAAAGGGTCGATAACTTTAGAATCACTTTCATACAATTTACAAAAAAAATCTGCTATATGGGATGATATAAGATTCGCATCTTCACAGACAACACCATCAATTTTAATTTTCCTAATTGCATTTGACTCTGCTCTTCTTTTTTCTAGACTAAAGAAATATTTACTATTTTTTTCTCCCATCTCCAACCACTGTTTTCGGGATCTAATAAAGGCCCCCTTGGCTTTTTCTTCATATATTATGTTAAGTTTATTTTGGAGTTCATTCAAAGAGGCTTGATCCTCAATAGTTAAAGTACCTCTCTCTAACAAATTATTAATTTCGGTTGAAATTTTAAACAAGTCTGCCCTTCTATTAATGGCTATTTTTTTACCATAGGCCCTAACAGCACACCCTATTTTAAACTTCAGATGTTCCCATTGTTTTCCAAATTCACCACTCTCAATCGCAGAGATCCAATGACTATGAATAAGTCTTTCTATAATGGATTTCAAGTCTTCAAAACATAGCAATGAATTATTGAGCTTCCAATATCCTTTACCAATTCTATGATCTTTTTGCCCAGATAATGCAACTTTGAGGCTAATCACTTTATGATCAGTTAAAGGAGCAGGTAATATAGATGTCTCTAACACAGAAGGCTCTATGTCTGAAGAAACCAACCAAAAGTCAATTCGTGACTGCAATGAAACATTTTTGTTACTCCAAGTGTATTGTTTGATCATGGGGTTTTTAGCCCTCCAGATATCCACTAAGTCAAGGCTATAACTTAATTGCAATAGATCACTAGATTCACTATTTGCTCTAGGGGGGAATCTTCCAAGGAGCCATTCATGACCAAATTAAAGTCACCACCAATTATTAATTTAGCATTAGGATAATTTCTCATGGTGGAGTTAATACAATCTTCAATTTCACTTAATAATAAAGAGTTTGCATCTTTAGAACAGAACCCATACACATTAACAATAATGAATTTATAATCATTTATATCAATCAATAGTATAATCCAATGACCTTTAGGGTCCCTCTTGGTCCACAGACACTTTCCATGGAAGGTATGAGCCAAGACTCCGACTCCAGCTGAGTGATTTGATCCATGAGCTAGCCACATGTCACCTCCCCATTGGCTTTTCCAAAAATTAAAGTCTTCAGGGCATGAATGAGTCTCTTGAATAAAAATAAAATCACTTTTGCATTCCTTGCAAAAAAGAAAAAAAGCTTTTTTTTATCAGGTTCCTTAAACCTCTGGCATTAATAGAACATAGTTTCAGAACCATCGAACGTCAAACAACAGAAAAAAAAAGACAGTCAGAAAAAAAGAAAAAAAAGCGTTGCTTTTCTCCTTCTTTTTTGAAAAACATAGGCAAATAGCCATTGGATGCTTGTAAAGTAAATTGCAAGTAAGAAAAAATTGCTTATCTTCAAAAAGAATCCAAATTGATTTTGCTTCAACACTATCAAGAGTCAAGACGTATCCATTTTTTCTGCAACAATTTCTTTTCCGTTAACATAAGCTTTAGAGCCAACGAAATACGCTTTTTTCCCCTCGTTGCGTGCTTTTTGGACATAAGGCCAGAGCAGCGCACGGCACGCTTTTTCTTCTTTGGTCAGATCTTCTCCAAAGCGTAGTTTGCGTTCTTTGAGGTAGTCGCTGTTTTTCGCGCTCTTCCAGATGAAGTCTCTCACCCAGCGCAATGCAAAGAGGATGATGATGGCCCTCGCTCGACCCGACACCGGCCTGCCCAATCTGTGCGCAACATCCACCGCCTCCAACATTTTCCCCGTCAGCTCAGGTACCACTCCTTTACAAATCTCTGTTACCTTTATCTTCACATTTTCAGTTTCCGTCTCAGGAACTCCGTATAGTCGTAGACACCATCTCCTTTTGTAGCGCTCTGCTTCAACAACTCTGCTTTCCAACTGAGTTATGGCGGATGCTTGTTCAGCAACTTTAGCTGATAATTCGTCTTTACACTTCTGCAGGTCTACAATTTCTGCGTTGACGAAAAGAAGAGATGATTTAATTTCGTCAATGGTGTCTGAATTAGTTTTGATCATTACTTCAAGGGAGTCTGCTCTCTTGTTGAGGGCTGTGATGATGTTCTCTTGAAGTTCATGTAATGAGATGTCAGCTTTAGGTTTCTTTGACGCTGGGCTATTTGACGGTGTTTCGGCGACGAGAGGTGGAAACGAGTCAGCGCCAAAATCCAGATCTTTGGAAAGATGCTTTTTAACACTTTTTGGCTTATTTGACTCTGTATGATACGAGTGGTCCACCATTTTCTGAAGGCCTTTCTTACTTTTTTCGTTTGCACCACTCATTTTAGCGATGTTAGCTCCGGTTTCTTTTACTAATTTTTTACGTCTGATTTTCTCTTTTCGGGCTATTAAGTTGTGTTCAAGCGTTCCAACGACATAAGCACTTTGAAAAACACTAGATAGTCTGTTTACTTAAGCATTTTGAAAGAGAAATGGCCAAAGCCTATATAGAGAAACCTACAATGCGTGCGTCTCCGGCGCCATCTTCCCGGCGTACTCCAATCCCGCGGCACACCTGACTATCACTCTCTGTCACTCTGACAGCTGCGCTGATTGGCTGTCTGACCTGTCAATCATGCAAGAAAGCGTGATTGGCTGTGCTGCCATGAAGGCGGGCTCTTCTCTTAAAGGGACGAGCGAGAGACCGTTTTTTCTTTCTTTTTCTTCTGATTCTGACTTTTTTTATTGCTTTCTAATTGCGTGAATTTCGCAATCAAGGATAGATGGCAAGTTCATCACAAGTTGCTGTTGTTGTGTTTTCTCTTTCTCGCCTTTTGCCAGGTTCTGGTTTAAATTATTAACAACGTGGATTGGCTCGTCTTCGGAGGTGCAGCCTTTAAAACTGGAGTCTGCACAAGTGTTGTGCCGGCAGGACGCGTTGTTGGCAGCGTCCCAAAGAGCTCGTGAAAGAGCAGGCCAAAAGCTGTGGCTCCCTGCTATATAACGTTATAGTTCTCAGTGATTGTTGGGTATTAAAAAGGGAATCTGTGAACTGATGCCACTCCCCCGCCCAACGCTGTTGACGTTGTATTTTCTTTTGTTTCGGTTTGTTTGTATTCTTTTTCTCACTCTGACTGTGCCTATTTTTGTTTATTGAAATATTCTCCTGGTTTCTGTAAGACAGGGAGTTAGGGTAGAGCTATGTACTTTTATTTCATTTAATTTGTTAGGAAATTTTAGGTTTTAAAGACCCAGGCAGTCTGTTTTTGTTTGTTATTTTGGCACACTTTATGTTTCTATAATGAAGACCGATCCTGAATAAAAGGACTTTAACTTGAAATCCTTGGACTCCGTTATAATTTATGTTACGCCCTGTTTCCCATAGACTGGGGTCATAACATCTATAATCTTAATCTTTTTAACTATAATAATTTCTTTATCAAGAAGCCATTTTGTATTTGTGTTGCCATGCCATTAATTAAATTCATTCAAAGTCATTTTGTGGTACGAGTTTAATTAATGGCATGGCCACACAAATACAAAATGGCTTGTTGATAAAGAAATCATTATAGTGGACTTGTGAAACAGTATTCTGAAAATAGAAACAAGCGTGTTAAAAAAACGTTTAATAAAAAGAAAATAAAGGACTGATAATAACACTGGGCAAAATCTAAAAACATTTTCAACTGCATAAACCAGATGTAATGTGAAATGCAGTCTATCTGCCGTTCCTTATTCTAGATGGACTTCTGTCCATAAATTTTTATTTATTTAACTGTAATATAAACAATAATTATGATCCATTAATGACCAACTTAGTACCATAAAATATCACAGAACTAAAATATGGTGATTTATTTTATTTATTACATTTATTTATTTATATTTTATTTAATTGATAAATTGTATACTTAAAGTGTTTGGTTTTTGGTTCTGACCCCTAGGCTATAAGGAATACCTGAGTGTTATGCAAGAGGAAACATGTTTATGTTGATAAAGTCAAAAATATTAATCTATTAATATTAATCTCTCCCCAAACATAAAATACTAAGGTACGTCACAGTACATCACAGAAGTATTCAATGCATCATGTCACATTATGCATTAATATTTACCAAAACTCACAGCAAATATAATGAAATGCTAATGCTAATTAGTAGACGCACCTTGAATTAACATGTCTCTTTAGTCACATTGTTTACAGTCTTTGTCTAGGCCTGTTCCATGAGTTTATTTTTATAAATAATTGTTAATAAATAAACTCCTCCTGTATCTTAAATTTTCCTCTTCTATATATTGCCTTTTATATAATCAATCTGTTATCTGTTTATTTGCCTTTGCATGAGTATAATTTTATAGCATAAGCATATGGACCACTAGGTTGAACATAGGATGAATCTCCACTTCTATAGTAAAGGCACAGGAGGGTCATAAGATATAAGATAAGATATCTATGGTAAAACTTGGACCACTGATCATATTAAAACTATAAAAACTATCTACCATCTTGATGCACCATTTGTGAATATACCTGTATCTTCTCTGAAGTTCACAAGAAAGTTTTCTTAATGTGCCAGTAAGACATAATTCAATAAAGACAAAGCAACTGAATGTGACAATTCACCTGAAATATTTATTTAAAAACATGTTTGAAATCTTATCCTTCCCAGACACGATACCAGCAGCACAATCTTATAGATATTATTTTACTTTCATTGGTCTAAAATCAACTTTATACTAGCATAGTATTTGATATTATTTTACTTTCATTGAAACATTTCTCTTTACCATCTATTTTGATATATATATTTCTTTTTTATATATATATATATATTTACATGTATTCATTTAGCAGACACTTTTATCCAAAGCGACTTACAACTTGAGGAATTCATAAAGCGATCTGTCCTGAAGATACAAAAGTACATAGTGCTTAAAATACAAAGTTTCGAACATTACATACAAAAATAGTACAAGCATGGAGAATAGAGGGAGTAAGAGAATTAATTTAAAAAAAATTGTGTGTGTATCTAGCAGGGTTAGCAGGGTTGGGTAGGTTGCTTTTAAAATGTATTTCACTACAGATTACAAAGTACTTGCTTTAAAAAGTAATTTGTAACGCATTTTGTTACATAACTCAAGTTTAGTAACGTAATCTAAATACTATGAAATACTTTGAAATACTTAACACAAAAGACCATATTCACAGGATTTGGTTTTCTGCTACTTAATGTCCTGTATTAAATTTACAACCTGTAAATAAAAATGAACTCTACCCATCACAGGATTTGGTTTTCTGCTACATTTTATTTTTAACATCAGTTTTCCACAGCACTTCTAAAACAATGAGGGCAATCTTTGTGCAATCAAAGTGCTTAAATGTACCAAAATGTATCAAAATAAATTAAATATTAATTAGCAGCAATAAAACCAACAAATGTCATTTTAATGCAACAAGAACATACTCAAAGTGCTTATAATTCATACCATTTTTCAAATTTCAGTAAACAGGAGCTTGAATTTGTAGTAGACAAAAAACACTACAAAGAAATTAAAGCATTACATTCAATGAAATGTTTACTCTCCAACTTGAAAAAAGTGGCACTCTTGTCTGTGTGCCACTGCCTTGATTTCTCCATTATTGCGTTTCATTTTTTGACGTTTCTTGACGTCATGTGTCGCAAAGCATGCAGTGCTGTGCCTTGAATTGCTCATTCTTTAAATTAATTTAAACATTTAATTTCAGTTTACTCTGTTGTAGTTAACTATAAAACAAACAAAATTGTTATGTCAAAATGTAACCATACAAAGCTCAACGTATGAGTAAATGGGAAAATAAGGAATAAAGAAAATAATTTTTAAAGACCAAGAACAACTTACTTAAAGATGCTTTTTCAGATTAGATGTTGAATCCTTTGAAGCCGATAGAAGTTTTGTTGCAGGTAGACATAGCTTGCATCGCACTGTGATGTTACGTCCTTTTTCTTGTTTACAAGTAAAATTGTCTTTGAATTTCCACGAAACAAATGCATTACGTGCTGTTTTCCCGTCCATTTTTTATGCAATCTACACTCTCCAGCTTGCTAACTGAACAGGCTGCGCGCGCTTTTTATTTTTAAAGAGACAGAGTCGGAGAATCATCAGACAGCTTACGTTAATATTAATAAATAAATAACACTAAAATTCAAAGTAATCACTTTGGTAATCTAAAATACTTTTTGAATGTAACTGTAATCTGATTACCATCAATTTAAAATGTAACTGTAACGAAATACAGTTCAAATTTTGTATTTTAAATACGTAACGCCGTTACATGTATTTCGTTACTCCCCAACCCTGCATGTTAGGTGCTCATGGAAGAGATGTGTTTTCAGTAGTCTTTTACACCTTGACAAGGAATCTGCAATCTGGATGAGGGCAGGGAGATTGTTCCACCAGCAAGGAGCGGTGAATAAAAATGCTCTAGAGAGTGATTTTTTGCCTCTCTGTGATGTAACCATGAGTCGTCGCTCATTGATCGATCAAAGGTTTCGGTAGGTGTGTAGATTTGTAACATTGAGTGGAAGTATGAAGCTTGTGTAAGTTCTGTATGCAAGAGTCAGTGCTTTGAATTTGATGCGTGCTGCAAGTGTAGTGAAATGAGGAGTGGTGTGACGAGTTATTTTGGGTTGGTTGAAGACCAGACAAGCTGTGGCGTTCTGAACAGTTGCAGGGGTTTGATTCAACTAGCAGGAAGTCTGACCAAAAGAGCATTGCAGTAATCAAGCCTGGAAATGACCATGGCCTGCATCAGAAGTTGTTGTAGCTTGCTCCTCACTGAAGGGCCCGATCTTCCTGATGTTGCGCAGTGCAAACCTGCATGATTGAGCCGTCTTTGCAATGTGTTCTTTGAAGGTCAGCTGGTCCTCAAAGATCACTCCAAGAGTTCTGGCAGACCTTGAAGGGGTAATCGTGGTGGCGCCGATCTGGACGGTGAAATCATCCTGCAGTGTTGGATCGACGGGAAAGACTAGAAGCTCCATCTTTGCCAGGTTGAATTGCAGATAATGCTCTTTCATCCATGCCGAGATGTCCGCTAGCCAGCTTGTGATTCTCGCAGCCACCGTGGGATCATCTGGTTGAAACGGCAGGAATAGCTGTGTATCATTGGCGTAGCGGTGATAGGAGAAGCCGTGTGCCTCTATGATGGGACCCACTGATGTGGTGTACGTGGAGAAGAGAAGTGGTCCAAGAGGTCCTGTGGAGCACCGGTGACCAGTTGACATTCTTTGGAGACCTCCCCGCACCATGCAACCCTGAAGGACCCATCCGTGAGATAGGATTCAAACCACTGAAGAGGATGCCTAGTGACAAGAGGGTAGACAGAAGGATATGATGATTAACAGTGTCAGTGGCAGCAGATAGATCTAAAAGAAAGAGAACTGACAGTTTTGAATCAGCTTTTGCACTCGTTAGAGCTTCAGCAACGGATAGTAATGCAGTCTCGGTTGAAGCCAGACTGGTTGAAGTCACCTTAACCTTCTTGAAGACTGGTTGATGTCCAACTGGCCATTCTGAGAGAGGACAAGAAGACACCTGGTTAAAAACAACACGTTCAAGAGTTTTTGATATGAATGGTAGGAGAGAGCCATGTCTGTAATTATCAACGGGTGATGTGAAGTTTAGATACATCTACCTCTATGAGTGCAGAGGTGGTTGAAAAAAGGTTTGTGGTTACATCAGAGGTCAATCTATTTTCACGTGTGTGTAGAGCTGAGAACTGAGTGCTGATAGTCGCAGTTTTGTTAATAAAGAAATGGGCAAAATCATTGGCAGTTAAAGAGGTAGAGGGTGGAGGGGGAAAGAGAAGAGAGCTGAATGTTTTGAAAAGTGCATGCATGTTAGAAGCGCTTTTAATCTTGGTGAGGAAATGCAAATATTTGCAGGTATGGACATCAGTAGAAAAGGTAGAGAGCAGAGATTTATACAAACTCAGGCCAGACGGGTCCTTTGATTTGTGCCATTCTCTCTAAGTTGCCCTTAACTTGGTTCACGAAGAGCATCCGTTAGCCAGGGGTTAGAGGGAGTAGCACACGGTGACCTGGAAGAGAGCGGACAGAAATGGTCTAGACAAGACGTTAGAGTGGAAAATAAAGTGTCTGTTGCAGTATTCACATCCAGAGATGAGAACTGTTTGGGAGAAGGAAGACAGGATGAAACGACAGAGCATGGATACCAGCATATGTGGGAGAAAAATATTTCACTTTCAAATCTTCAGACCTTTGTGCCTCAAGCTTAATAGCTTGAGGCACAAAGGTCTGAAGATTTGAAAGAGAACATTTTTGTATATTATTTATTTTATCATTGGCATTATCTACAAATGTGCTGTATTGTATTACAATTGTATAAAGTAATAAGTGAACACTAAATAATGATGCATCAGTGTGTAGCTGCATATGTAGTAACCATTTAATGAAAACAATAAGCCCTGTAAACATAAACATCATTTACACTGATTTCAGAAAAGCTGAGCCATTTAACAACGCCATTTAGCTGTTCTGAAATCACATTCAGCACATTCGTGATGGGAGTTTGTGTGGAGCAGCTTGTACTGTGAACTGAAACACTGAATTAAAGAGCTGTCTTGCAAGAGACATCTTTCTAAGAACCATCATACACTGGAAAATCTAAGCTTTGGCATCAAAGTACATTTCTCTGAGCAAACATTGTATGATAAAATGCATTGAAACACTACACTTACCAGTAGTATTGATAAACTTTACTAAATGGTTCACTGTGCTTCTTCCTTTTTGGAAGCGTGGTCCTCAATGTCTTTTACGTTTGGTCCCGAACTCTAGACATGAACGTAATGAATTAATAATGCAGTGAACGCCCAATGAACGCCCGTGTCATCTTCCGACGCTGTGTAAAGTTGTCATGAATTTTTCCCTTTGAAAGAAATTCTTGCATTCCATCATAAAACGTATATATTTTTTTTTTATTTTTTTTTTTTATTAGCAAACAAATGTACATACAAAACAGGTACAGAATAAACAATATTAACAATTTTCCGAGGCAGACATAGTTGCAAATACAATATGTAATAGTGATGTAATACATTAAATGCACAATCACGAATAACAAAAAGGAAAGAAAAAAAATAATAATAATAATAATAATTAAATAAAAGACAAAAATAAATAAAGTAAAAGAGCAATTATAGATAACTAATTTCTTACAAGGGGTAGCAAGTAGTTATTGAGCAGTTAGTTCACTGAAGAAGCTGGCAACTGCAGTAGCTTTTTCATTTGAGAGAGCATTAAGAGAAGCAGCAAAAAGTCTGAGTTCATTAGAGAAGTGAGGAAAGGATGGAGGGGTTTTCAGAGATCTGCATTTATGAATGAAATATTTAGCAACATCAAAAAGGTTGTTAATCAAGTAATGTTGTGAGTAATCTTTCTTAAGTACACCAAACTTAATTTGTTTGTATTCAAGGGGATTTATCCATGTAATTACACATGACATTTTACTGCACAATTGAGCCCAAAACAACTTTGAGTAATTACAATCAAAAAAAATATGTTCAGTGGTTTCAATATCACTATCACAGAATTGACAAGAGTTTTCTCCAATATCAAATTTTGATTTGATAAGCTCCTTAGACGGGTATATATCATTTATTATTTTAAAATGAAGCTCTTTCACTTTAGGGAGACTTGGAAAGGTAAGATAATTCATTCTCATTTCCTTCACCTCTTTAGGGTTAAATTCTTTGAAAACATAATATCGTTTTATTCTATTTGGATGAAGTTTATTAATGAAGACATTTCTAATATATTTGTTATTACATTTATGATCTCTAATAAACAATTCACCCAGACAAGGAGATGGGAGAGAGAATGTTACAGAGTAATGTGAAAGAATCCCTTTTACTAATAATACCATGTTTTTGGGTATGGCATTTACAACACTGTAAAACTCTTTAGGATGACATGCAAATCCATGTTTTAAACAGAAATCCTTGTAATTGAGAACATTTCCATAATTGTCTGTCATGTCCAATAGGGAAAGAATATTATATTGAAACCAGTTTTCATAAAATAAAGATTTGTTATGGTGCAAAATAAAACGATTGTTCCAAATACAAGTTTTGTGTGGACTGAAATTGTGAGAAAATGCTAATTTCCAACATAGGAGAACTTGTTGGTGAAATGCAGACAATTTAAGGGGTAATTTGGATATATTAAAGTCACATCTAATCAAAAACTCCAAGCCACCTACTTTCCCAAATATTGAAGAAGATACGATGAACCATAAGCAGTTTGAATTACAGAGAAATGATCTTAACCACTGAGTTTTCAAAACACTATTCATTATTTCTAAATCAATAACATTTAATCCCCCTTCTTCATAATTGTGAACTAAATCATTTTTGTTGATATAGTGATGCTTATTTTTCCAGATAAAGTTAAACAACGCAATATTACATTCTTTCAGTAAATGAGGCGGGATAGCTAAGGAGGAGGCTGGATAAACGAACCTGGAGAGTAATTCCATTTTAGTCAATAAGACTCTTCCAAATATCGAGATATCTCTTTGTAGCCAGTTATTGAGAATTGCTTTTGCTTTTGAAAGATTTTTAACAAAATTTTCTTGGACACTTTGATTACTATCTCTAGTAATAGTTATCCCCAAATATTTTACACATGTTTTTATGGGTATGTCACATAAAGAGTCTAAATCGCTGCCATGAATTGCAAGTAACTCACACTTGTTCAAGTTTAAATGTAGGCCTGATGCTTTGGAAAATAGATTAACTAGTTGAATGGCTTTATTAATCTGAAATTGGTCCTTTAAAAAGATCGCTGTATCATCCGCTAATTGACTTATACCAATTTGTCTTCCAAATACACTAAGTCGATCAAAGTTGCTATTTTTATCTATCAAGATAGCAAGCATTTCTACTGCCAAGATAAATAGAAAAGGGGAAATGGGACATCCTTGTCTTATTCCTCGCGAAATATTGAATCTCTGGGATGTTCCAAATGAAAGGGATATAGAACTATTGATGTCTTTATATAACATTTTTATGAAAGAAATAAATTTCATGCCAAAACCAAATTTTTCGAGGGAGTTAAATATGAAATTATGTTCGATTGTGTCAAATGCCTTTTTAAAATCTAAAAAGAGAATATAGCCTTCATCTTCAATATATTCACGATAATCTAAAATATCTAAAACCAATCTGATGTTATTATGTATTGACCTACCTTTTATAAAACCAGACTGTGATTCACTAATTATTTGATCTATATTTTTCTTGAGCCTACTGGAAAATATATGCGCTAGAATTTTATAATCACAGTTGAGTAAAGTGATGGGGCGAAGATTATCTATATGTCGTGCATCTTTACCTGGTTTGGGGATAAGAGTAATTAGACCTTGTTTCATGGTTGAAGATAGTGAATTATTTTGGATACATTCGAGAAAGGCTTGAAATAATAGTTCCCTCAAATCTTCCCTAAAAAATTTATAAAATTCGGAAGTAAGGCCATCAGGACCTGGAGATTTTCCTGAAGATAATTTATTTATTGCTTTATCTAATTCCTCTATCTTGATGTCAGCCTCACACAAGTCTTTAAATTCCTGGTCTAACTGCGGTATGCTAGAGTGTATATTATCAAAGAGAATATTACAGTCTGATACAGAAAAGAATGAGCTATATAAAGAACTATAGAATTGAAAAATCTCTGAGGAAATCATTTTAGGGCAGGTACTTACAACACCGTTCACATAAATAGCTTTTTGAGTATATAAATCATCAATTTTGGATTGCAAGGATAAAATTTGTAATTTAGCTTCATTGTCCATTTCACTTTTATTACATAAATTGTTTAATTCTCTTGTTAATTCTAACTCCATTTGTGCTCTGGCCTTACTTAAATTTTTACTAAATTGTATAGAAAATTCCCGAATCTTGTGTTTTAAATATTCCCATTTACTTATGAATGTAATTAGGTCCTTATGCAATGCTATATCATTAATTATGGATTTAATTTGTGAGCAAAAGTTTTGGTGTTTTAATAAATCAGCATTGAATTTCCAATAACCCTTATTATGTGTTTCTCTTTTGCCCGAGTTGAATGATATGGAGATACAACAGTGATCAGTTAGAGGAGCAGCAGATATTGAAATATCTTTGATGAAGTCGGTTAGGTTATTTGAGGTTAACCAATAATCAATTCTCGATTTGGAAGTCCCATTATCTCTGAACCAGGAAAATTGTTTAAGATTTGGATTCACAGCTCTCCAAGCATCCACTACATTATTATTCAAACAAAAATTAAAAAGGGTAACATTAGGATGAGAGGTATTAAATTTGGGCGGAAAACGATCTAACGCTTCATCCATAACCATGTTGAAATCTCCTCCTATAATAATATTATCAGTTGGGTACACAAGTTTCAACTCGAATAGAGAATCAGAAATTTCAGTAAGTAGTTTGTTATTTAGGGGAGCACTGTTGTACCCATACACATTGAATAAAATAAACAAAACGTCATTAATATTTATAACAACTGAAGCCCAATGGCCATTTGAATCTGTCTCTACCTTTATAATTTTGCCTGGCAGGTTGTTGAACAGTATTGCCACTCCTGCAGAATGTGTAGAAGCATGGCTGAAGATGATTTTGTCCCCCCACTGACTCGTCCAGAACTTCACGTCATCAAGGTTGGAATGTGTTTCTTGCAAAAATACACAGTGTGAGTTTTTGCTTTTGCAAAAAAGAAATAAAGCTTTTCTTTTAATAGAGTTACGAAGACCCCTTGCATTTAAAGAAATACAGGAAAAAGCTGATTTCACTGAGAACATTTAACTAACAGGAAACAAAATAAAAATAAAAAAAATACGTAAAATAGGATAAACAATCAAATGAAAAATATGTAACCGTGCTCTAATGAACACAAAACAAGATATCTCTCAAACAGAGCACTGTAACAAAATCTCGCTCAACAGCAAGGACTTAAAACATTAAACATCCCACTTACACCTCATGCCAACATTTAAGGTAAGCAAATGTGGACGAGGTAGTTGAAATCAACCGTCCTAGACAATCCGGGTGCCCTCTATGTAGCCATAAGGACCTCGGTAGTAGGCTTTCTTCCCTGCAGCTCTAGCCTCACTGATCCTCGGCCAGAGTGCAGCGCGGGCTTCTCGGTCTTCCTTTGACAAATCTTCGGTGAACTTTATTCCCCTTACTTTGCAGACATCCGAAACTTTGGTGGATCGCCAGAACTCGTCTCTGTGTTTCCGCATGCTGAACTGAATGATCACCTGCCTGGATTTATCCTTCGTTTTGGAGCCAATGCGGTGAACTGAATCCACGATGTCTTCAAGTTTGTGCTGCAGGTGAGGAGCAATTTCAGCTAACAGTGAGACGACTTCTCTTCGGATATCTTCACCTGCAATTTCTTTCATTCCGATTACTCGAAGATTCCATCGTCTTTTGTAGCGTTCAAGCTCCGACGTGCGGCTTACCAAATCTGCGTGCGAAGTGACAACAGAGGCGAGTTGTTTTTCGAACAAGTTAATTTTAGTTTTACAGTCCTTTATTTCCGCCGCGTTGAATTCCACAGCTTTTGTCAGGTTGACGATCATTAGACTGTTCTCAGTAATCTTATGCTCAATGCTGCTCAGCTTTCCGTCTTGTAGATCGAATCTGGCAACTAAGGTTTCCAGGAGAGCGACGTTGGAAATCTCAGGGGTTTCGTCTCCCTTCTGTTTCTTAGCCGGGGCTTTGGTCGGAGTGTTCTGCAAGGAGGAAGATTCTTTGCGTTTAAACGTATATAAATCCATATTGTCCCTCACCACCAAATGACGTCACTATAAAGCGCGCAGATGCGCAGTACAAATCGTGCAGGTACGAAGCTGTCTTAAATTAAGAGGAAGTGGTCATAGAATCGCGCGTGCGCAGAATACAATTTGCGTGTACCAATCGTGTTTCCGAT
Organism: Rhodeus uyekii; assembly: GCA_037043235.1. NCBI lineage: Eukaryota > Metazoa > Chordata > Actinopteri > Cypriniformes > Acheilognathidae > Rhodeus > Rhodeus uyekii. The sequence goes on from JAWRVZ010000920.1 coordinate 17,336, forward strand.
AAAGTTCAAGTAGTCAACAGCCAATCAGCACGTCTGTGTGCGTTCGGCAGCTCAACATAAACGCCTGTGATTGGTTGACGGCTCAACGTTGCAATAAACAACAGTTCAGTCTTTGAAGTCAAGGCTTTTGAAGTCTTCCGTTTTTTTCAGCTCTTTGAAGTGAACCCATTCCGGCATTCGAGGCCTTTCACTCGGTTAATTTACGTTACCATACCTTGCTTTATGTCACGCAAGCACATACTTTCCACAAATGTCGTCAAAGGTAGTAGATGTTTTGCCAACTGCAATACAGCAGCTGTCCAGTAGCTCAGTGTGTAGGGCATCAGTGTTTTCATCGGCAAGGTAGTGGTCTCGGTTCCAGGCTAAACAAGTTTGTTTCCCTGCACGCAGTTTAGGTGGCTTTTAGGTCTGCCAAATAGCAGGTCAGTAGACATTTTATTCTTCATTCATTCATAATGAATCCACTTGCGTTTTCCTCCTCTTATAGAGAAATTCAGAAGTACGTTATATTTATGCATTTGGATCACATTTTCCTCTATGGACCTCTGCTGAACCAGCTAATACACTTGCAAACTAATGGGTTCGATCCCAGGGAAAGCAAGAACAGTGTGCTCATTTAGTACAATATTAGTCACCTTGGATGAAAGCATCTGCCAAATGTACATGTCATATTCTTGTCAATCATCAGTAATGAACAAAATGTTAAAGAGAAGCTCTTTTACGCCTGCCTCATACACTTTGTAATTAACCGTTTTTCGAATAGCTTTTACTTTAACAATATAGTTGGAACAGAGGACCCACCTACAGACAAAACTAATTTTGGTTTCCATAATTTGCCTTTCAAATGACAAATGATTAAAATATCTATACAATAAAATATCGAATACTTTTTTTTGGAGGAAAAGCTACAAGATGATTTACTGTGAATGACATATCTAAATAAATGCAGAAACCAGTTAAAGGTAAACAGCAGACAATCAATTCATGAGACAAAATTCATGTCGTTAAAAATGTGTTACCCTTTATACAGTTGCTACGGTAATGTAATCTAAATGGCTGCTAAGGGTGTGACAATTAATAACAGTTACAGACCACATTTCTAGGCAGAAAGACCCAATAATTAGTAAACAGTTCTGCTTCATAATACTCCATTTCAATTAACTGTTTACAAGAACTAATTTCTTCACTTGTGCACTAAAGAATAAGAGTTCTCGTTGCATCCTTGTTTTTGGACTGAAGAAATAGCATTCAAATATAATTTCATTCATTTTGTTTCATTCCAGTGTATAGCCTTAAAGAACTGACTTAAAATTGTATCATTGGCAAAAGACTCGTTGTGTAATCCTTAGCTGACATCTAGTGGCTGTAGATTGTAAATGTTGTTATTTTCATGTTAAAATTGTTCCAGTAAATGCATCTCATAAATGTAGTTCTTTTACATAAAGTCTTGCTTTTTTAATTATAAATGGGAGCACATTTATGCTAATATTACAATTAATACATTAATTACACTGACAAAACTAATGTTGGTTGCCATAATTTGCCTTTCATTTATATAGATAAAACAAAATACTGAATACTTTTTTTTCCTTCAACATTTTGTTTTATGTGCCTCAAATAAAAGGATTTTAGTTTTCTAGGAATAGAAGAAAAACACTCAATACAATTTTTACAATACAATACATTTTTTAGCTACAAGATAAGAATATAAAGAGTAATTCTCATATCTGTGTCATTCAACTGTGTAGCCTTAAAAAACTAAATTAAAAATATTGTGTAATTGGCAAAAGACATTGGCATTCATTGCGTATGAATTACATATTGAAATAAATACAGAAACCAGTTAAAGGTAAACAGCAGAGAATGAATTAAAATCTATGTTGTTGAAAAATGTTATCCTAAACAGTTTACCTAGAGTGAGGTAAAATTACCCTAAAATAACATGAACTAGTTTGTTTCATAGCGTTGCTTACTTCACAATTTTAATGTGCATATATTACATTTAATTTGTTACGTCCCACACTTGGTCTAGGGGTTCAGGGACATAACATGGCAACGTTTGGCATATTTTAGGTTGGCTCTGCCAGACATAAACACCATGGAGTCAACTCAAAGAAGCAATTTATTTACAAACTCAAGATCAATCACAAAAAACAATGTTCCTTCTAAGTTGTAATCTCTTCGGAAGGGGGTAAAGGCCAAAACAATAAACAAAACAGGTGATATAACTGGGAGTTAACCCTCTTCCTAAACCTACAAAGGAAAAAAAAAAAATACAAGCATTTACACTAACTCCCTAACTAAGGTCAAAACATGAGAAAAGAGTTTACAAAACAAAATGGCACCCACCTTCCTACAGTTCCTGTACAAGAGAAAATTATGTCCAAATGGTAGAACTCAAGCAAAAAAACAAAAAAAGACAAAGCACCGGCCTGGTACCAAACCAAACACAGTACAATACCAACATTTAACAAGTAACACGTATTTGAGAAGCAACCAGTTAGACAACCTCAACAAGTGCTAATCAAAACAGTAGGCTCTACAACAGTACACGCACACGCACACGCACACGCACACGCACACGCACACGCACACGCACACGCACACGCACACGCACACGCACACGCACACGCACACGCACACGCACACGCACACGCACACGCACACGCACACGCACACGCACACGCACACGCACACGCACACGCACACGCACACGCACACGCACACGCACACGCACACGCACACGCACACGCACACACCGCCAGTCTGGGGAAAAGCTTCTATCTCTTTTCCCACCTTTCTCAGCGTTCTCAGCGTTCTGCCAGGTCTTTATAGCCAACGTCCCTCCTGGGTAATCACGCTCAGGTGGTGCAATCAGGTTCCTGTGGGCAGGCAAGAGGGAGGAGCCAAGGGAACACAGCAAAACACAGACAGACGAGAGAAACAATACGTCTCTGGACGCAACACCCCCACCCCTAAGTTACAAACATTATCCCAATAAATAATTATTGTAATTAAAAACAAGTGGGTATAAATAACACTAAAACACATTTTACGCATCACCACTGTACATCCTAGATAAGGGCATCAGCTACAACATTTTCTACGCCTTTGCGATGTTGGATATCAAGGTTGTACTCTTGAACGATCAAAGACCAACGCATCAGTCGTTGATTTGTGTTACACATCCTGCTAAGAAATACTAAGGGATTATGGTCGGTGTAAACCACCACCGGATTACAGGTACCACCCAAGTATACCTCAAAATGTTGCAGTGCTAAAAGTAGGGCTAAAGCCTCTCTCAATTGTACTGTACTTTTGTTGGCATCTGGTGAACTTTTTGGAGTAGAAGGACACAGGATGCTCTAGCCGGCCAAGTCTTCTTGCAGTAGAATAGCGCCTGCCCCTGAAGAACTCGCAGCCACCTGCAGCTTAAAAGGTACAGTAAAATCTGGAGCAGAAAGAATAGGTGCACTGCACATCACAATTCCACAAATTTTACAGATGTACTGAGGAGATCAGTCAAAGGGGTAACTACAGAAGCAAAGTTCTTACAAAAACGTCTATAGTATCCAACCATACCAAGAAATCTTCTCAGTTCTCTTTTGTTGGTAGAAGCGGGAAAGTTTAGAATGGCAGCAACTTTACCTTTGACAGGTCTTACCATTCCTTGGCCTACCTTCTTACCAAGATATACAACTACCGCCTTGGCAAATTCACACTTTTTCAAGTTCAGTGTCAACGATGCTTCACACAATCTACTAAAAACCTTGACAAGACTACTCAAATGATCCTCCCAAGTATCTGCATAGACCACAACATCATCCAGGTAGGCTTCACAATTGGTTATTCCAGACAATACTCGTTGCATTAAACGCTGGAAAGTCGCAGGGGCATTTCGCATGCCGAATGCCATAACTGAGTACTGCAAAAAGTTGTCAAGTTGTCGACAAAAGCAGAAACTTCTGAGGCTCTGGGCATTTACAAAACAAAATGGCACCCACCTTCCTACAGTTCCTGTACAAGAGAAAATAATATCCAAATGGTAGAACTTAAGCACAAAAAGACAAAGCACCGGCCTGGTACCAAAGCAAACACAGTACAATACAAATATTTAACAAGTAACACGTATTTGAGAAGCAACCAGTTAGACAACCTCAACAAGTGCTAGTCAAAACAGTTGGCGCCACAGCCACAGCCACAGCCACAGCCACAGCCACAGCCACAGCCACAGCCACAGCCACAGCCACAGCCACAGCCACAGCCACAGCCACAGCCACAGCCACAGCCACAGCCACAGCCACAGCCACAGCCACAGCCACAGCCACAGCCACAGCCACAGCCACAGCCACAGCCACAGCCACAGCCACAGCCACAGCCACAGCCACAGCCACAGCCACAGCCACAGCCACAGCCACAGCCACAGCCACAGCCACAGCCACAGCCACAGCCACAGCCACAGCCACAGCCACAGCCACAGCCACAGCCACAGCCACAGCCACAGCCACAGCCACAGCCACAGCCACAGCCACAGCCACAGCCACAGCCACAGCCACAGCCACAGCCACAGCCACAGCCACAGCCACAGCCACAGCCACAGCCACAGCCACAGCCACAGCCACAGCCACAGCCACAGCCACAGCCACAGCCACAGCCACAGCCACAGCCACAGCCACAGCCACAGCCACAGCCACAGCCACAGCCACAGCCACAGCCACAGCCACAGCCACAGCCACAGCCACAGCCACAGCCACAGCCACAGCCACAGCCACAGCCACAGCCACAGCCACAGCCACAGCCACAGCCACAGCCACAGCCACAGCCACAGCCACAGCCACAGCCACAGCCACAGCCACAGCCACAGCCACAGCCACAGCCACAGCCACAGCCACAGCCACAGCCACAGCCACAGCCACAGCCACAGCCACAGCCACAGCCACAGCCACAGCCACAGCCACAGCCACAGCCACAGCCACAGCCACAGCCACAGCCACAGCCACAGCCACAGCCACAGCCACAGCCACAGCCACAGCCACAGCCACAGCCACAGCCACAGCCACAGCCACAGCCACAGCCACAGCCACAGCCACAGCCACAGCCACAGCCACAGCCACAGCCACAGCCACAGCCACAGCCACAGCCACAGCCACAGCCACAGCCACAGCCACAGCCACAGCCACAGCCACAGCCACAGCCACAGCCAGTCTGGGGAAAAGCCTCTATCTCTTTTCCCACCTTTCTCTGCATTCTGCCAGGTCTTTATAGCCAACTTCCCTCCTGGGTAATCACGCTCAGGTGGTGCAATCAGGTTCCTGTTGGGCAGGCAAGAGGGAGGAGCCAAGGGAACACAGCAAAACAACACAGACAGACGAGAGAAACAATACGTCTCTGGACGTAACACTTTGCATTGGTTGAGATAAACAGTCCGTTGTGCATTAAGAAATAACATGAACTAATTTGTTTCAGTGCATAACTTCATGCAGTGTTATTGTGCATATGTGATAAGACACTGCATAGGGCAAAACAATCTGTCGTTTATTGAGACATTATCTAATTAAGTGCATTGCATTGCTGACAGAACTATTTCTTATGTGCATATATTTTGAACTTAACAATATAACTAAACAATAACACAAACTAAACAATCTTTTGTGCATTGAGAAATATAATGAATTAGTTTGTTTCATTCCATTGCTTAAATCATGCATAGAACAAATGTTATTGTGTATATGTGATATTACATTGCAAATGAGCAAAACAATATGTTGTGCACTGACAAAATTCATACATAGAACTAATAAGTTGAATTGTATTGTTTTGTGCACAGAATGCTTTCTCATGTGCATATGCATTATTGCTTTGCATTGTTCGAGCAAAACAATAAGTATAATTTGTGCATTGACAAGTAGCATTGCAGTTCTTTGTGCATAGAACAAATTTGTTGCATTGCAATGTTTTGTGCACAGAACTAATTCTCATGGGCAATTGCATTATTGCTTTGCATTGTTCGAGCTAAACAATAAGTTGTGCATTGACAAGTAGCATGAACTAATTTGTTGCATTGCAATGTTTTGTGCACAGAACTCATTCTCATGGGCAATTGCATTATTGCTTTGCATAGTTCGAGCTAAACAATAAGTTGTGCATTGACAAGTAGCATGAACTAATTTGCTGCATTGCATTGCTTTGTGCACAGAACTAATTCTCATGTGCAATTGCATTATTGCTTTGCATCGGTTGAGCTAAACAATATTGCATTGACAAGTAGCATGAACTAGTTTGTTGCATTGCAGTTCTTTGTGCACAGAACTAATTTGCTGCATTGCATTGCTTTGTGCCCAGAACTAATTCTCATGGGCAATTGCATTATTGCTTTGCATCGGTTAAGCTAAACAATAAATTTTGCATTGACAAGTAGCACAGAACTAGTTTGTTGCATTGCTTTGTGCACAGAACTCATTCTCATGTGCAATAGGATGCATTGCTTTGCATCGCAATGCTTTGCATTGCATTGACAAATAGTAAGAAATAGTTTTGATGCATTGCATTGCTTTGTGCACAGAACTAATTATCATGTGCAATCGCATTATTGCTTTGCATTGGTTGAGCTAAACAACAAGTTGTGCATTGACAAGTAGCATGAACTAGTTTGTTGCATTGCAGTTCTTACTTTGTGCACAGAACTAATTTGCTGCATTGCATTGCTTTGTGCACAGAACTCATTCTCATTTGCAATATGATGCACTGCTTTGCATTGCAATGCTTTGCATTGCATTGACAAATAGTAAGAAATAGTTTTGATGCATTGCATTGCTTTGTGCACAGAACTAATTATCATGTGCAATCGCATTATTGCTTTGCATTGGTTGAGCTAAACAACAAGTTGTGCATTGACAAGTAGCATGAACTAGTTTGTTGCATTGCAGTTCTTTGTGCACAGAACTAATTTGCTGCATTGCATTGCTTTGTGCACAGAACTCATTCTCATGTGCAATATGATGCACTGCTTTGCATTGCAATGCTTTGCATTGCTTTGACAAAAAGTAAGAAATAGTTTTGATGCATTGCATTGCTTTGTGCACAGAACTAATTATCATGTGCAATCGCATTATTGCTTTGCATTGGTTGAGCTAAACAACAAGTTGTGCATTGACAAGTAGCATGAACTAGTTTGTTGCATTGCAGTTCTTACTTTGTGCATAGAACTAATTTGCTGCATTGCATTGCTTTGTGCACAATACTCATTCTCATGTGCAATATGATGCACTGCTTTGCATTGACAAATAGTAAGAAATAGTTTTGATGCAATGCATTGTGCACAGAACTAATTATCATGTGTAATTTTATTATTGCTTTGCATCAGTTGAGCTAAACAATTTTTGCATTGACAAATAGCACGAAACTTGTTTGTTGCATTGCTTTTTGCAAAGAACTAATTTGCTGCATTGCATTGCTTTGTGCACAGAACTAATTATCATGTGTAATTGCATTATTGCTTTGCATCAGTTGAGCTAAACAATTTTTGCATTGACAAGTAGCACGAAACTAGTTCGTTGCATTGCTTTTTGCACAGAACTAATTTGCTGCATTGCATTGCTTTGTGCACAGAACTCATTCTCATGTGCAATATGATGCACTGCTTTGCATTGCAATGCTTTGCATTGCATTGACAACTAGTAAGAAATAGTTTTGATGCATTGCATTGCTTTGTGCACAGAACTAATATTCATGTGCAATTGCATTATTGCTTTGCATTGGTTGAGCTAAACAATAAGCTATGCATTGAAAAGCAGCATGAATTAGTTTGTTGCATGCTTTGTGCATATAACTAATTTGCTGCATTGCATTGCTTTGTGTACAGAACTATTTCTCATGTGCAATTGCATTATTGCTTTGCATTGGTTGAGCTAAACAATAAGCTGTGCATTGAAAAGTAGCATGAATTAGTTTGTTGCATTGCTTTGTGCATAGAACTAATTTGCTGCATTGCATTGCTTTGTGTACAGAACTAATTCTCATGTGCAATTGCATGATTTCTGTGCATCAGTTGAGCTAAACAATTTGTGCATTGCATGAACTAGTTTGTTGCATTGCTTTTTGCACAAAACTAATTTGCTGCATTTCATTGCTTTGTGTACAGAACTAATTCTCATGTGCATATGAATTATTGCTTTGCATTGTTCGAGCAAAATTATCAGTTGTGCACTGACAAATAGCATGAACTAGTTTGTTGCATTGCAGTTCTTTGTGCATAGAACTAATTTGCTGCATTGCTTTGTGCACAGAACTCATTCTCATGTGCAATATGATGCACTGCATTGCATTGTAATGCTTTGCTTTGCATTGACAAATAGTAAGAAATAGTTTTGATGCATTGCATTGCTTTGTGCACAGAACTAATTCTCATGTGCAATTGCATTATTGCTTTGCATCGGTTGAGCTAAACAATAAGTGTTGCATTGACAAGTAACAATAACTAGTTTGTTGCATTGCTTTGTGCACAGAACTAATTCTCACGTGCATATGCCTTATTGCTTTGCATTGTTCGAACAAAAAAATCAGTTGTGCACTGACAAATAGCATGAACTAGTTTGTTGCATTGCAGTTCTTACTTTGTGAATAGAACCAATTTGCAATGCTTTGCTTTGCTTTGCTTTGCTTTGCTTTGCTTTGCATTGACAACTAGTAAGAAATAGTTTTGATGCATTGCATTGCTTTGTGCACAGAACTAATATTCCTGTGCAATTGCATTATTGCTTTGCATTGGTTGAGCTAAACAATAAGCTATGCATTGAAAAGCAGCATGAATTAGTTTGTTGCATGCTTTGTGCATATAACTAATTTGCTGCATTGCATTGCTTTGTGTACAGAACTAATTCTCATGTGCAATTGCATGATTTCTGTGCATCAGTTGAGCTAAACAATTTGTGCATTGCATGAACTAGTTTGTTGCATTGCTTTTTGCACAAAACTAATTTGCTGCATTTCATTGCTTTGTGTACAGAACTAATTCTCATGTGCATATGAATTATTGCTTTGCATTGTTCGAGCAAAATTATCAGTTGTGCACTGACAAATAGCATGAACTAGTTTGTTGCATTGCAGTTCTTTGTGCATAGAACTAATTTGCTGCATTGCTTTGTGCACAGAACTCATTCTCATGTGCAATATGATGCACTGCATTGCATTGTAATGCTTTGCTTTGCATTGACAAATAGTAAGAAATAGTTTTGATGCATTGCATTGCTTTGTGCACAGAACTAATTCTCATGTGCAATTGCATTATTGCTTTGCATCGGTTGAGCTAAACAATAAGTGTTGCATTGACAAGTAACAATAACTAGTTTGTTGCATTGCTTTGTGCACAGAACTAATTCTCACGTGCATATGCCTTATTGCTTTGCATTGTTCGAACAAAAAAATCAGTTGTGCACTGACAAATAGCATGAACTAGTTTGTTGCATTGCAGTTCTTACTTTGTGAATAGAACCAATTTGCAATGCTTTGCTTTGCTTTGCTTTGCTTTGCTTTGCTTTGCTTTGCATTGACAACTAGTAAGAAATAGTTTTGATGCATTGCATTGCTTTGTGCACAGAACTAATATTCATGTGCAATTGCATTATTGCTTTGCATTGGTTGAGCTAAACAATAAGCTATGCATTGAAAAGCAGCATGAATTAGTTTGTTGCATGCTTTGTGCATATAACTAATTTGCTGCATTGCATTGCTTTGTGCACAGAACTCATTCTCATGTGCAATATGATGCACTGCTTTGCATTGCAATGCTTTGCTTTGCATTGCAATGCTTTGCTTTGCTTTGCTTTGCATTGACAAATAGTAAGAAATAGTTTTGATGCAATGCAATGCTTTGTGCACAGAACTAATTATCATGTGCAATTGCATTATTGCTTTGCATTGGTTGAGCTAAACAATAAGTTGTTAATTGACAAGAAGCATGAACTAGTTTGTTGCATTGCTTTGTGCATAGAACTAATTTGCTGCATCATATTGCTTTGTGCACAGAACAAATTATCATGTGCATATGCATTATTGCTTTGCATTGTTCGAGCAAAACAATCAGTTGTGCACTGACAAATAGCATGAACTAGTTTGTTGCATTGCAGTTCTTTTTTTCTGCATAGAACTAATTTGCTGCATTGCATTGCTTTGTGCACAGAACTAATTCTCATGTGCAATTGCATTATTGCTTTGCATCGGTTGAGCTAAACAATAAGTTGTGCATTGACAAGTAGCATGAACTAGTTTGTTGCATTGCAGTTCTTACTTTGTGCACAGAACTAATTTGCTGCATTGCATTGCTTTGTGCACAGAACTAATTTTCATGTGCATATGCATTATTGCTTTGCATTGGTTGAGCTAAACAACAAGTTGTGCATTGACAAGTAGCATGAACTAGTTTGTAGCATTGCAGTTCTTACTTTGTGCACAGAACTAATTTGCTGCATTGCATTGCTTTGTGCACAGAACTAATTTTCATGTGCATATGCATTATTGCTTTGCATTGGTTGAGCTAAACAACAAGTTGTGCATTGACAAGTAGCATGAACTAGTTTGTAGCATTGCAGTTACTTTGTGCATAGAACCAATTTGCAATGCTTTGCTTTGCTTTGCTTTGCTTTGCTTTGCTTTGCTTTGCTTTGCTTTGCTTTGCAATGCTTTGCTTTGCTTTGCTTTGCTTTGCTTTGCTTTGCATTGCAATGCTTTGCTTTGCATTGACAAATAGTGAGAAATAGTTTTGATGCATTGCATTGCTTTGTGCACAGAACTAATTATCATGTGCAATTGCATTATTGCTTTGCATTGGTTGAGCTAAACAATAAGTTGTGCATTGACAAGTAGCATGAACTAATTTGTTGCATTGCAATGTTTTGTGCACAGAACTCATTCTCATGTGCAATATGATGCACTGCTTTGCATTGCAATGCTTTGCATTGCTTTGACAAAAAGTAAGAAATAGTTTTGATGCATTGCATTGCTTTGTGCACAGAACTAATTATCATGTGCAATCGCATTATTGCTTTGCATTGTTCGAGCTAAACAATAAGTTGTGCATTGACAAATAGCATGAACTAGTTTGTTGCATTGCAGTTCTTACTTTGTGCATAGAACTAATTTGCTGCATTGCATTGCTTTGTGCACAATACTCATTCTCATGTGCAATATGATGCACTGCTTTGCATTGACAAATAGTAAGAAATAGTTTTGATGCAATGCATTGTGCACAGAACTAATTATCATGTGTAATTTTATTATTGCTTTACATCAGTTGAGCTAAACAATTTTTGCATTGACAAGTAGCACGAAACTTGTTTGTTGCATTGCTTTTTGCAAAGAACTAATTTGCTGCATTGCATTGCTTTGTGCACAGAACTAATTATCATGTGTAATTGCATTATTGCTTTGCATCAGTTGAGCTAAACAATTTTTGCATTGACAAGTAGCACGAAACTAGTTCGTTGCATTGCTTTTTGCACAGAACTAATTTGCTGCATTGCATTGCTTTGTGCACAGAACTAATTTGCTGCATTGCATTGCTTTGTGCCCAGAACTAATTCTCATGGGCAATTGCATTATTGCTTTGCATCGGTTAAGCTAAACAATAAATTTTGCATTGACAAGTAGCACAGAACTAGTTTGTTGCATTGCTTTGTGCACAGAACTCATTCTCATGTGCAATAGGATGCATTGCTTTGCATCGCAATGCTTTGCATTGCATTGACAAATAGTAAGAAATAGTTTTGATGCATTGCATTGCTTTGTGCACAGAACTAATTATCATGTGCAATCGCATTATTGCTTTGCATTGGTTGAGCTAAACAACAAGTTGTGCATTGACAAGTAGCATGAACTAGTTTGTTGCATTGCAGTTCTTACTTTGTGCACAGAACTAATTTGCTGCATTGCATTGCTTTGTGCACAGAACTCATTCTCATTTGCAATATGATGCACTGCTTTGCATTGCAATGCTTTGCATTGCATTGACAAATAGTAAGAAATAGTTTTGATGCATTGCATTGCTTTGTGCACAGAACTAATTATCATGTGCAATCGCATTATTGCTTTGCATTGGTTGAGCTAAACAACAAGTTGTGCATTGACAAGTAGCATGAACTAGTTTGTTGCATTGCAGTTCTTTGTGCACAGAACTAATTTGCTGCATTGCATTGCTTTGTGCACAGAACTCATTCTCATGTGCAATATGATGCACTGCTTTGCATTGCAATGCTTTGCATTGCTTTGACAAAAAGTAAGAAATAGTTTTGATGCATTGCATTGCTTTGTGCACAGAACTAATTATCATGTGCAATCGCATTATTGCTTTGCATTGTTCGAGCTAAACAATAAGTTGTGCATTGACAAATAGCATGAACTAGTTTGTTGCATTGCAGTTCTTACTTTGTGCATAGAACTAATTTGCTGCATTGCATTGCTTTGTGCACAATACTCATTCTCATGTGCAATATGATGCACTGCTTTGCATTGACAAATAGTAAGAAATAGTTTTGATGCAATGCATTGTGCACAGAACTAATTATCATGTGTAATTTTATTATTGCTTTGCATCAGTTGAGCTAAACAATTTTTGCATTGACAAATAGCACGAAACTTGTTTGTTGCATTGCTTTTTGCAAAGAACTAATTTGCTGCATTGCATTGCTTTGTGCACAGAACTAATTATCATGTGTAATTGCATTATTGCTTTGCATCAGTTGAGCTAAACAATTTTTGCATTGACAAGTAGCACGAAACTAGTTCGTTGCATTGCTTTTTGCACAGAACTAATTTGCTGCATTGCATTGCTTTGTGCACAGAACTCATTCTCATGTGCAATATGATGCACTGCTTTGCATTGCAATGCTTTGCATTGCATTGACAACTAGTAAGAAATAGTTTTGATGCATTGCATTGCTTTGTGCACAGAACTAATATTCATGTGCAATTGCATTATTGCTTTGCATTGGTTGAGCTAAACAATAAGCTATGCATTGAAAAGCAGCATGAATTAGTTTGTTGCATGCTTTGTGCATATAACTAATTTGCTGCATTGCATTGCTTTGTGTACAGAACTATTTCTCATGTGCAATTGCATTATTGCTTTGCATTGGTTGAGCTAAACAATAAGCTGTGCATTGAAAAGTAGCATGAATTAGTTTGTTGCATTGCTTTGTGCATAGAACTAATTTGCTGCATTGCATTCTTTTGTGCACAGAACTAATTCTCATGTGCAATTGCATGATTTCTGTGCATCAGTTGAGCTAAACAATTTGTGCATTGCATGAACTAGTTTGTTGCATTGCTTTTTGCACAAAACTAATTTGCTGCATTTCATTGCTTTGTGTACAGAACTAATTCTCATGTGCATATGAATTATTGCTTTGCATTGTTCGAGCAAAATTATCAGTTGTGCACTGACAAATAGCATGAACTAGTTTGTTGCATTGCAGTTCTTTGTGCATAGAACTAATTTGCTGCATTGCTTTGTGCACAGAACTCATTCTCATGTGCAATATGATGCACTGCATTGCATTGTAATGCTTTGCTTTGCATTGACAAATAGTAAGAAATAGTTTTGATGCATTGCATTGCTTTGTGCACAGAACTAATTCTCATGTGCAATTGCATTATTGCTTTGCATCGGTTGAGCTAAACAATAAGTGTTGCATTGACAAGTAACAATAACTAGTTTGTTGCATTGCTTTGTGCACAGAACTAATTCTCACGTGCATATGCCTTATTGCTTTGCATTGTTCGAACAAAAAAATCAGTTGTGCACTGACAAATAGCATGAACTAGTTTGTTGCATTGCAGTTCTTACTTTGTGAATAGAACCAATTTGCAATGCTTTGCTTTGCTTTGCTTTGCTTTGCTTTGCTTTGCTTTGCTTTGCTTTGCTTTGCTTTGCTTTGCATTGACAACTAGTAAGAAATAGTTTTGATGCATTGCATTGCTTTGTGCACAGAACTAATATTCATGTGCAATTGCATTATTGCTTTGCATTGGTTGAGCTAAACAATAAGCCATGCATTGAAAAGCAGCATGAATTAGTTTGTTGCATGCTTTGTGCATATAACTAATTTGCTGCATTGCATTGCTTTGTGTACAGAACTAATTCTCATGTGCAATTGCATGATTTCTGTGCATCAGTTGAGCTAAACAATTTGTGCATTGCATGAACTAGTTTGTTGCATTGCTTTTTGCACAAAACTAATTTGCTGCATTTCATTGCTTTGTGTACAGAACTAATTCTCATGTGCATATGAATTATTGCTTTGCATTGTTCGAGCAAAATTATCAGTTGTGCACTGACAAATAGCATGAACTAGTTTGTTGCATTGCAGTTCTTTGTGCATAGAACTAATTTGCTGCATTGCTTTGTGCACAGAACTCATTCTCATGTGCAATATGATGCACTGCATTGCATTGTAATGCTTTGCTTTGCATTGACAAATAGTAAGAAATAGTTTTGATGCATTGCATTGCTTTGTGCACAGAACTAATTCTCATGTGCAATTGCATTATTGCTTTGCATCGGTTGAGCTAAACAATAAGTGTTGCATTGACAAGTAACAATAACTAGTTTGTTGCATTGCTTTGTGCACAGAACTAATTCTCACGTGCATATGCCTTATTGCTTTGCATTGTTCGAACAAAAAAATCAGTTGTGCACTGACAAATAGCATGAACTAGTTTGTTGCATTGCAGTTCTTACTTTGTGAATAGAACCAATTTGCAATGCTTTGCTTTGCTTTGCTTTGCTTTGCTTTGCTTTGCTTTGCTTTGCTTTGCTTTGCTTTGCTTTGCTTTGCTTTGCTTTGCTTTGCATTGACAACTAGTAAGAAATAGTTTTGATGCATTGCATTGCTTTGTGCACAGAACTAATATTCATGTGCAATTGCATTATTGCTTTGCATTGGTTGAGCTAAACAATAAGCTATGCATTGAAAAGCAGCATGAATTAGTTTGTTGCATGCTTTGTGCATATAACTAATTTGCTGCATTGCATTGCTTTGTGCACAGAACTCATTCTCATGTGCAATATGATGCACTGCTTTGCATTGCAATGCTTTGCTTTGCATTGCAATGCTTTGCTTTGCTTTGCTTTGCATTGACAAATAGTAAGAAATAGTTTTGATGCATTGCAATGCTTTGTGCACAGAACTAATTATCATGTGCAATTGCATTATTGCTTTGCATTGGTTGAGCTAAACAATAAGTTGTTAATTGACAAGTAGCATGAACTAGTTTGTTGCATTGCTTTGTGCATAGAACTAATTTGCTGCATCATATTGCTTTGTGCACAGAACAAATTATCATGTGCATATGCATTATTGCTTTGCATTGTTCGAGCAAAACAATCAGTTGTGCACTGACAAATAGCATGAACTAGTTTGTTGCATTGCAGTTCTTTTTTTCTGCATAGAACTAATTTGCTGCATTGCATTGCTTTGTGCACAGAACTAATTCTCATGTGCAATTGCATTATTGCTTTGCATCGGTTGAGCTAAACAATAAGTTGTGCATTGACAAGTAGCATGAACTAGTTTGTTGCATTGCAGTTCTTACTTTGTGCACAGAACTAATTTGCTGCATTGCATTGCTTTGTGCACAGAACTAATTTTCATGTGCATATGCATTATTGCTTTGCATTGGTTGAGCTAAACAACAAGTTGTGCATTGACAAGTAGCATGAACTAGTTTGTAGCATTGCAGTTACTTTGTGCATAGAACCAATTTGCTGCATTGCTTTGTGCACAGAACTAATTCTCACGTGCATATGCCTTATTGCTTTGCATTGTTCGAACAAAAAAATCAGTTGTGCACTGACAAATAGCATGAACTAGTTTGTTGCATTGCAGTTCTTACTTTGTGAATAGAACCAATTTGCAATGCTTTGCTTTGCTTTGCTTTGCTTTGCTTTGCTTTGCTTTGCTTTGCATTGACAACTAGTAAGAAATAGTTTTGATGCATTGCATTGCTTTGTGCACAGAACTAATATTCATGTGCAATTGCATTATTGCTTTGCATTGGTTGAGCTAAACAATAAGCTATGCATTGAAAAGCAGCATGAATTAGTTTGTTGCATGCTTTGTGCATATAACTAATTTGCTGCATTGCATTGCTTTGTGTACAGAACTAATTCTCATGTGCAATTGCATGATTTCTGTGCATCAGTTGAGCTAAACAATTTGTGCATTGCATGAACTAGTTTGTTGCATTGCTTTTTGCACAAAACTAATTTGCTGCATTGCATTGCTTTGTGTACAGAACTAATTCTCATGTGCAATTGCATGATTTCTGTGCATCAGTTGAGCTAAACAATTTGTGCATTGCATGAACTAGTTTGTTGCATTGCTTTTTGCACAAAACTAATTTGCTGCATTTCATTGCTTTGTGTACAGAACTAATTCTCATGTGCATATGAATTATTGCTTTGCATTGTTCGAGCAAAATTATCAGTTGTGCACTGACAAATAGCATGAACTAGTTTGTTGCATTGCAGTTCTTTGTGCATAGAACTAATTTGCTGCATTGCTTTGTGCACAGAACTCATTCTCATGTGCAATATGATGCACTGCATTGCATTGTAATGCTTTGCTTTGCATTGACAAATAGTAAGAAATAGTTTTGATGCATTGCATTGCTTTGTGCACAGAACTAATTCTCATGTGCAATTGCATTATTGCTTTGCATCGGTTGAGCTAAACAATAAGTGTTGCATTGACAAGTAACAATAACTAGTTTGTTGCATTGCTTTGTGCACAGAACTAATTCTCACGTGCATATGCCTTATTGCTTTGCATTGTTCGAACAAAAAAATCAGTTGTGCACTGACAAATAGCATGAACTAGTTTGTTGCATTGCAGTTCTTACTTTGTGAATAGAACCAATTTGCAATGCTTTGCTTTGCTTTGCTTTGCTTTGCTTTGCTTTGCTTTGCTTTGCTTTGCTTTGCTTTGCTTTGCTTTGCATTGACAACTAGTAAGAAATAGTTTTGATGCATTGCATTGCTTTGTGCACAGAACTAATATTCATGTGCAATTGCATTATTGCTTTGCATTGGTTGAGCTAAACAATAAGCTATGCATTGAAAAGCAGCATGAATTAGTTTGTTGCATGCTTTGTGCATATAACTAATTTGCTGCATTGCATTGCTTTGTGCACAGAACTCATTCTCATGTGCAATATGATGCACTGCTTTGCATTGCAATGCTTTGCTTTGCATTGCAATGCTTTGCTTTGCTTTGCTTTGCATTGACAAATAGTAAGAAATAGTTTTGATGCATTGCAATGCTTTGTGCACAGAACTAATTATCATGTGCAATTGCATTATTGCTTTGCATTGGTTGAGCTAAACAATAAGTTGTTAATTGACAAGTAGCATGAACTAGTTTGTTGCATTGCTTTGTGCATAGAACTAATTTGCTGCATCATATTGCTTTGTGCACAGAACAAATTATCATGTGCATATGCATTATTGCTTTGCATTGTTCGAGCAAAACAATCAGTTGTGCACTGACAAATAGCATGAACTAGTTTGTTGCATTGCAGTTCTTTTTTTCTGCATAGAACTAATTTGCTGCATTGCATTGCTTTGTGCACAGAACTAATTCTCATGTGCAATTGCATTATTGCTTTGCATCGGTTGAGCTAAACAATAAGTTGTGCATTGACAAGTAGCATGAACTAGTTTGTTGCATTGCAGTTCTTACTTTGTGCACAGAACTAATTTGCTGCATTGCATTGCTTTGTGCACAGAACTAATTTTCATGTGCATATGCATTATTGCTTTGCATTGGTTGAGCTAAACAACAAGTTGTGCATTGACAAGTAGCATGAACTAGTTTGTAGCATTGCAGTTACTTTGTGCATAGAACCAATTTGCTGCATTGCTTTGTGCACAGAACTAATTCTCACGTGCATATGCCTTATTGCTTTGCATTGTTCGAACAAAAAAATCAGTTGTGCACTGACAAATAGCATGAACTAGTTTGTTGCATTGCAGTTCTTACTTTGTGAATAGAACCAATTTGCAATGCTTTGCTTTGCTTTGCTTTGCTTTGCTTTGCTTTGCTTTGCTTTGCTTTGCATTGACAACTAGTAAGAAATAGTTTTGATGCATTGCATTGCTTTGTGCACAGAACTAATATTCATGTGCAATTGCATTATTGCTTTGCATTGGTTGAGCTAAACAATAAGCTATGCATTGAAAAGCAGCATGAATTAGTTTGTTGCATGCTTTGTGCATATAACTAATTTGCTGCATTGCATTGCTTTGTGTACAGAACTAATTCTCATGTGCAATTGCATGATTTCTGTGCATCAGTTGAGCTAAACAATTTGTGCATTGCATGAACTAGTTTGTTGCATTGCTTTTTGCACAAAACTAATTTGCTGCATTGCATTGCTTTGTGTACAGAACTAATTCTCATGTGCAATTGCATGATTTCTGTGCATCAGTTGAGCTAAACAATTTGTGCATTGCATGAACTAGTTTGTTGCATTGCTTTTTGCACAAAACTAATTTGCTGCATTTCATTGCTTTGTGTACAGAACTAATTCTCATGTGCATATGAATTATTGCTTTGCATTGTTCGAGCAAAATTATCAGTTGTGCACTGACAAATAGCATGAACTAGTTTGTTGCATTGCAGTTCTTTGTGCATAGAACTAATTTGCTGCATTGCTTTGTGCACAGAACTCATTCTCATGTGCAATATGATGCACTGCATTGCATTGTAATGCTTTGCTTTGCATTGACAAATAGTAAGAAATAGTTTTGATGCATTGCATTGCTTTGTGCACAGAACTAATTCTCATGTGCAATTGCATTATTGCTTTGCATCGGTTGAGCTAAACAATAAGTGTTGCATTGACAAGTAACAATAACTAGTTTGTTGCATTGCTTTGTGCACAGAACTAATTCTCACGTGCATATGCCTTATTGCTTTGCATTGTTCGAACAAAAAAATCAGTTGTGCACTGACAAATAGCATGAACTAGTTTGTTGCATTGCAGTTCTTACTTTGTGAATAGAACCAATTTGCAATGCTTTGCTTTGCTTTGCTTTGCTTTGCTTTGCTTTGCTTTGCTTTGCTTTGCTTTGCTTTGCTTTGACAACTAGTAAGAAATAGTTTTGATGCATTGCATTGCTTTGTGCACAGAACTAATATTCATGTGCAATTGCATTATTGCTTTGCATTGGTTGAGCTAAACAATAAGCTATGCATTGAAAAGCAGCATGAATTAGTTTGTTGCATGCTTTGTGCATATAACTAATTTGCTGCATTGCATTGCTTTGTGCACAGAACTCATTCTCATGTGCAATATGATGCACTGCTTTGCATTGCAATGCTTTGCTTTGCATTGCAATGCTTTGCTTTGCTTTGCTTTGCATTGACAAATAGTAAGAAATAGTTTTGATGCATTGCAATGCTTTGTGCACAGAACTAATTATCATGTGCAATTGCATTATTGCTTTGCATTGGTTGAGCTAAACAATAAGTTGTTAATTGACAAGTAGCATGAACTAGTTTGTTGCATTGCTTTGTGCATAGAACTAATTTGCTGCATCATATTGCTTTGTGCACAGAACAAATTATCATGTGCATATGCATTATTGCTTTGCATTGTTCGAGCAAAACAATCAGTTGTGCACTGACAAATAGCATGAACTAGTTTGTTGCATTGCAGTTCTTTTTTTCTGCATAGAACTAATTTGCTGCATTGCATTGCTTTGTGCACAGAACTAATTCTCATGTGCAATTGCATTATTGCTTTGCATCGGTTGAGCTAAACAATAAGTTGTGCATTGACAAGTAGCATGAACTAGTTTGTTGCATTGCAGTTCTTACTTTGTGCACAGAACTAATTTGCTGCATTGCATTGCTTTGTGCACAGAACTAATTTTCATGTGCATATGCATTATTGCTTTGCATTGGTTGAGCTAAACAACAAGTTGTGCATTGACAAGTAGCATGAACTAGTTTGTAGCATTGCAGTTACTTTGTGCATAGAACCAATTTGCAATGCTTTGCTTTGCTTTGCTTTGCTTTGCTTTGCTTTGCTTTGCTTTGCTTTGATTTGCTTTGCTTTGCAATGCTTTGCTTTGCTTTGCTTTGCTTTGCTTTGCTTTGCATTGCAATGCTTTGCTTTGCATTGACAAATAGTGAGAAATAGTTTTGATGCATTGCATTGCTTTGTGCACAGAACTAATTATCATGTGCAATTGCATTATTGCTTTGCATTGGTTGAGCTAAACAATAAGCTGTGCATTGAAAAGCAGCATGAATTAGTTTGTTGCATGCTTGGTGCATATAACTAATTTGCTGCATTGCATTGCTTTGTGTACAGAACTAATTCTCATGTGCAATTGCATTATTGCTTTGCATCGGTTGAGCTAAACGATTTGTGCACTGACAAATAACATGGAATAGTTTGTTGCATTTCTTACTTTGTGCATATAACTAATTGGCTGCAATTGCATTGCTTTGTGCACAGAACTCATTCTCATGTGCAATATGATGCACTGCTTTGCATTGCAATGCTTTGCTTTGCCTTGCAATGCTTTGCTTTGAATTGACAAATAGTAAGAAATATGCACAAAGCAATGCAACAAACTAATTCATGCTAATTTTCAATGCACAGCTTATTGTTTAGCTCAACCAATGCAAAGCAATAATGCAATCGCACATGGTAATTAGTTCTGTGCACAAAGCAATGCAATGCATCAAAACTATTTCTTACTATTTGTCAATACAAAGCAAAGCATTGCAATGCAAAGCAGTGCATCATATTGCACATTAGAATGAGTTCTGTGCACAAAGCAATGCAATGCAGCAAATTAGTTCTATGCACAAAGTAAGAAATGCAACAAACTATTCCATGCTATTTGTCAGTGCACAAATTGTTTAGCTCAACCGATGCAAAGCAAGAATGCAATTGCACATGATAATTAGTTCTGTGCACAAAGCATGCAACAAACTAATTCATGCTGCTTTTCAATGCACAACTTGTTGTTTAGCTCAACCAATGCAAAGCAATAATGCGATTGCACATGATAATTAGTTCTGTGCACAAAGCAATGCAATGCATCAAAACTATTTCTTACTATTTGTCAATGCAATGCAAAGCATTGCGATGCAAAGCAATGCATCCTATTGCACATGAGAATGAGTTCTGTGCACAAAGCAATGCAACAAACTAGTTCTGTGCTACTTGTCAATGCAAAATTTATTGTTTAGCTTAACCGATGCAAAGCAATAATGCAATTGCCCATGAGAATTAGTTCTGGGCACAAAGCAATGCAATGCAGCAAATTAGTTCTGTGCACAAAGAACTGCAATGCAACAAACTAGTTCATGCTACTTGTCAATGCAATATTGTTTAGCTCAACCGATGCAAAGCAATAATGCAATTGCACATGAGAATTAGTTCTGTGCACAAAGCAATGCAATGCAGCAAATTAGTTCATGCTACTTGTCAATGCACAACTTATTGTCTAGCTCGAACTATGCAAAGCAATAATGCAATTGCCCATGAGAATGAGTTCTGTGCACAAAACATTGCAATGCAACAAATTAGTTCATGCTACTTGTCAATGCACAACTTATTGTTTAGCTCGAACAATGCAAAGCAATAATGCAATTGCCCATGAGAATGAGTTCTGTGCACAAAACATTGCAATGCAACAAATTTGTTCTATGCACAAAGAACTGCAATGCTACTTGTCAATGCACAAATTATACTTATTGTTTTGCTCGAACAATGCAAAGCAATAATGCATATGCACATGAGAAAGCATTCTGTGCACAAAACAATACAATTCAACTTATTAGTTCTATGTATGAATTTTGTCAGTGCACAACATATTGTTTTGCTCATTTGCAATGTAATATCACATATACACAATAACATTTGTTCTATGCATGATTTAAGCAATGGAATGAAACAAACTAATTCATTATATTTCTCAATGCACAAAAGATTGTTTAGTTTGTGTTATTGTTTAGTTATATTGTTAAGTTCAAAATATATGCACATAAGAAATAGTTCTGTCAGCAATGCAATGCACTTAATTAGATAATGTCTCAATAAACGACAGATTGTTTTGCCCTATGCAGTGTCTTATCACATATGCACAATAACACTGCATGAAGTTATGCAAGTTATGCATGAAGTTATGCACTGAAACAAATTAGTTCATGTTATTTCTTAATGCACAACGGACTGTTTATCTCAACCAATGCAAAGTGTTACGTCCAGAGACGTATTGTTTCTCTCGTCTGTCTGTGTTGTTTTGCTGTTCCCTTGGCTCCTCCCTCTTGCCTGCCCAACAGGAACCTGATTGCACCACCTGAGCGTGATTACCCAGGAGGGAAGTTGGCTATAAAGACCTGGCAGAATGCAGAGAAAGGTGGGAAAAGAGATAGAGGCTGGAGAGTCAGCTGATTGGAAGGGCGGTGGGCGGTGGGCGGTGGGCGGTGGGCGGTGGGCGGTGGGCGGTGGGCGGCGGGCGGCGGGCGGCAGCTGAACTGTGACTGGAGTGACGATGGTAGGAAGTGATGACGAATCAGGAAGTGATCAGGAGGTGGATTGGATGGATGAAGGAGGAGAAGGTAGTAGAATGAAATGGAGTCTAGTAAGCAAGAAAAGGAAAAAAACACATCAACAAAATTTGGATAGTGATAAAGAGGTAAACACACGGACAGATATAAAAAGAAAAGAGGGACACAAGGTCATCGTTACATTTGATTCACCAGGATCTAGGAACCCATTAAAGATAAGCAAAGATTTAAAGAGCAAACTAGGGAACTTTGAGTATGCCAAAACATTGCAAGACGGAAACATAATGGTAATATGTAAAGATGAAGCACAGAAAGAAAAGGCATTGCTAGTGAAATCATTGGCTGGAAACACAGTAAAATGTGTGAGCTGGAAAGAAAGAAGAGCAGTTAGAGGGGTGATATATGGTATTCCTACGGAAGTGACTGAAGAAGAAATTAAAGGAAATATAGCACATGCTAAGGTTAGCAAGGTGAAGCGGCTGCAATTCACAAGGGATGGCGTGAAAAAAGACAGTTTATCTGTAATGATACAGTTTGATGAAGAGGCGCTGCCAGTAAGGGTGATGGTGGGATATATGAGCTACAATGTAAGGGAGTATGTTCCACCTCCGTTGAGGTGCTATAAATGCCAAAGATTCGGGCATGTGGCTGCTGTATGCAAAAGCAAACAAAGATGTGGCAAATGTGGAGGAGAACACAAGTATGGAGAGTGTGGAGAAAACGTGACTTTGAAGTGTTGCAATTGTGGAGAAGAACATAGTGCAGCATATGGGGGATGTAAAGTAAGGAAAAGAGCAGTGAAGGTTCAGAATATCAAGATAACTGAGGGGATAACATATGCTGAAGCCCTTAAAAGAGTGAAAAATAGTGAAACATCTTATCCAAATGAAAAACCGGATAGCATAGCTAACCAAAAAGTAACCCATCAAAGCAACGTCAGCAAAGAGTCATTGATGATAGATAAAGTCAAGTTTGTAACATTTATGGCAGAGGTGGTTAACTGTTCAGCTCAGACATCAAGTCGAACGGAAAGAATTAAAATCATAATCAGAGCAGCAGAGAAATACTTGGATGTAAGAGAAATAACAGTTGAGAAAATACAAGATAGTCTTGTAGGAGATCTCCAAGGAACACAGAAAAGTAATGGGTAAAAAATGAAACTTGAAATTTTACAGTGGAATGCAAGAAGTCTTCTAGCAAATGGACAAGAATTAAAAAAATATATAGAGGAGTTGGAGCAAAAACCAAATATAATTTGTATACAAGAGACATGGTTAAAACCACATATTGATTTTAAAATCCAAGGTTATGAAATAATTCGGAAGGACAGAGAAGAAGGAACAGGAGGAGGAGTAGCAACATTTATTGAACAAGGTATAAGCTATAGGGTTATACATGTTAATGAAATTGAAGCAGTTATCATAAAAATCTGGACAGGGGGAAGGGGTATAGGAGTGATAAACTTTTATAACCCATGTAAGAAATTACAAAAAGTTAAATTGGAAGAGATATTAGAGTTAAGTGATAATACAATAGTGTGGTGTGGAGACTTCAATAGCCACAATACACTGTGGGGTAGTGAAGTCACAGATTATAATGGTAAGATAATTGAAGAGTTAATAGATGAAAATAGGTTGGTGTGTATAAATGATGGATCTAGTACAAGAATAAATATTGTGAATGGGCATGAGTCAATGTTAGATCTCACATTTGTATCAGAGAATATAGCTAATATAAGTTTATGGAAGGTGTTAAAGGAATCAACGATAGGGAGCGATCATTACCCAATAAGATGTAGAATAGGAATTATAGTTTCAAGAATGGAGCAGGGGAGTATAGATAGATGGAAGTTAAAAAATGCAGATTGGGAAAGATTCAGTTATATCTGTAGTCAGCGATTAATTAATATGGGCAATCTAGAAGATGATGTGGAGGAATATAATACAAAAGTATGTAATATTATTCATACAACTGCAACAGAAGTTATAGGTAAGAAAACAACATTAAGGACAAGGAAAGCAGTTCCGTGGTGGAGTGAAGAGTGTGGAGAAGCTATCCGAGAAAGAAATAGAGCGTTTAGGAAGGTAAAATCATCATTTTTATATGAAGATCTTGTAAAATATAAAAGAGCACAGGCGATGGTAAGAAAAATTATTAAAGCTACAAAAAGGAAATATTGGAGGGATTATTGCAATAATATTGGATGGGAGACACAAATATCAGATATTTGGGGTATGATTAGGAAAATGGGTGGGCAGTATAAAAACTTAAGTATACCGGCGTTAAGAAGTGGAGAAGAAGTTGCTATCTCAAATGAAGAAAAAGCAGAAATGTTAGCTAAAGTGTTTTATAATATACATAGCAGTAATAATTTGTCTGAAGAAGCAAGAAATAATAGGGAAAAAGTTAAAGAAGATAATCCTGAAATAACTAAAAAATGTGAAGTTACTAATAATTGTTTAAATAAAGATTTCTCTTTGTATGAGCTCAAAAGAGCAATAATAAATGTAAAAGAAACCTCTCCTGGAAAGGATGAAATTTGTTATAACATGATAGGAAAATTATCAGATGTAGCACTTGCAAGTATATTAAAGTTATATAATAAAATATGGGAAGAAGGTAAACTACCTAAATCATGGAAACATTCTATAATTGTTCCGATAGTTAAACCAGGGAAAGACAGATCTGAGGCAACAAGCTACAGACCAATAGCACTGACATCAAACATGTGTAAGATAATGGAAAGATTGATTGTAAATAGACTTACATATGAGATAGAGAGTAAAGGCCTTTTTACACCGTACCAGAGTGGGTTTAGGAAGGGCAGAACAACAATGGACTCAATACTATGCTTAGAATCCGAGATAAGGAAAGCACAGACAAATAAAGAGGCTGTTATAGGAGTTTTTATCGATGTAGAAAAAGCATATGATATGCTTTGGAAAGAAGGATTACTAATAAAAATGAAAAACATGAGTATTTCAGGAAGAGTGTACAACTGGGTATTGGATTTTTTATTAGACAGGACAATTCAGGTTAGAGTGGGAACATCATACTCTAGGGTTTATAAAGTTGAAAATGGAACCCCTCAAGGGAGTGTGTGTAGCCCCCTTCTGTTTAACATAATGATCAATGATATATTTAATGAGGTGGAAAAAGGAATGGGGAGGTCAATATATGCAGACGATGGTGCACTTTGGAAAAGAGGCAGAAATATAGCTTACACAGTTAAGAAAGTTCAGCAAGCATTAAATAAAGTTGAAGAATGGGCACAGAAATGGGGGTTTCGAGTATCAGTAGAGAAAACACAGGTAATATGTTTTACAAAGAAGAAAAATGTTCAAATTAAGTTGTCTCTTTATGGAAAGCAATTGGAGCAGGTATCAGTAGTAAGGTTTCTTGGTGTTTGGTTAGATGAGAAACTGAACTTTATTATACATGTAGAAAAGTTATTGGCTAAATGTAAGAAAGCACTGAATGTTATGAGATGTTTAGCAGGTAGTGAATGGGGGGCTAGCCGGAGTTCTCTCAGAAACATATATATAGCAGTTATCAGGTCAGGTATTGATTATGGATGCATTGCATATGGATCAGCAACCCAGCATGTGCTGGAAAAAATTGACAAAGTGCAGACACAAGCGTTGAGAATATGCTGCGGGGCGTTCAGAACATCACCCAGAGCTGCTCTGCAGGTAGAAATGGGTGAAATGCCGTTAGAGGAGAGACGAATGCAATTAAAAATGACTTATTGGGTATCTTTAAAAGGTCAAAGCAGTAAACATCCAACAAAGGCGATATTTGAAGAATGTTGGGAACATGAGAGAGCAAATATAAAAAGTATTGGGTGGATAGCAGAAGAAATGGCACACACAATGAATTTAGCAAATAGGAAATACAGTGATGCAGTGCCTATAGCAGTAATCCCTCCGTGGTTATTTAAAATGCCTGTAATAGATTTATCTTTACTAAAAGTAGGAAAATCCAGTAGTGGTGTAATAAATGAAGTGAATCAGTATATGGAACGGACGTACCATGATAATGTACAGATTTATACAGATGGTTCTAAAGACCCAGAATCCAATAAGACAGGAGTAGCAATAGTCATACCACAACAAGAAGTAATTATTACAAAAAGAACACCAGATTACTTATCTGTATTTACTATAGAATTGATTGCTATTGTCATAGCTTTACAATGGTTAGAAGAGACTCAGATTAAGAAAGCAGTGATATGTTCAGATTCAATGGCAGCGTTAAGAAGTATTCTAACAGGTCAATCAAATTGCAGACAGGATATTATTATAGAAATAATGCAACTGATGTACAGAATACATGAATATGGCAAGGATGTGTCATTTTTATGGGTCCCAGCACATGTTGGAATAGATGGAAACGAAATGGCAGATAAACATGCTAAAAGATCAGTGAATAAAAATAATGTAGAAATTGATGCAAAAATCAGTAAAGCAGAAGCAAAGATCATTATCAAGCAAGCTGTTATTAAATCATGGCAACAAAAATGGGATATGGAGAAGACAGGTAGACATCTATATAAAATCCAAAATAAAGTGGGATTACAAATTAATGAGACTGGAAGTGACTTTAAAAGAAGAGAAGTAATAATGACACGATTAAGATTAGGACATTCATCTTTAAATGGAAATCTGCATAAAATCAGAAAGCACCCTACTGGGTTTTGTAGACATTGTGGTGAAATTGAAACAGTGGAGCATATTTTATTACAGTGTAGAGCATATAGAAAAGAAAGACGAATGCTAGAAACAGAGATACAAACAGAAGGTGCAAATAACATGACAATAGAACTGATATTAGGCAATAGAAAATTCAGAAGAATGATAATAAAATACATAATAGATACAGGAAACTACAGGAGAATATAGTTTTGTTTTGTTTTATTTTCCATTGTCACTTCACACCAGTTCAGTAGGTGGCGGTAATGCACCAATAGTTGGCTTGCCCACCGCCAATAAACATCACAAGAAGAAGAAGAAGAAGAAGAAGAAAAAAGAGATAGAGGCTTTTCCCCAGACTGGCTGTGTTTGCGGGTGTGTACTGTTGTAGAGCCAACTGTTTGGACTAGCACTTGTTGAGGTTGTCTAACTGGTTGCTTCTCAAATACGTGTTACTTGTTGGTATTGTACTGTGTTTGCTTTGGTACCAGGCCGGTGCTTTGTCTTTTTGTGCTTCTTAAGTTCTACCATTTGGATATTATTTTCTCTTGTACAGGAACTGTAGGAAGGTGGGTGCTGTTTTGTAAACGCCCAGAGCCTCAGAAGTTTCAGCTTTAGTTTACACCTGACAACTTTTTGCAGTACTCAGTTATGGCATTCGGCATGCGAAATGCCCCTGCGACTTTCCAGCGTTTAATGCAACGAGTATTGTCTGGAATAACCAATTGTGAAGCCTACCTGGATGATGTTCTAATCTATTCAAATACTTGGTAGGATTATTTGAGTAGTCTTGTCAAGGTTTTTAGTAGATTGTGTGAAGCATCGTTGACACTGAACTTGAAAAAGTGTGAGTTTGCCAAGGCGGTAGTTGTGTATCTTGGTAAGAAGGTAGGTCAAGGAATGGTAAGACCTGTCAAAGGTAAAGTTGCTGCCATTCTAAACTTTCCCGCTCCTACCAACGAAAGAGAACTGAGAAGATTTCTTGGTATGGTTGGATACTATAGAAGTTTTTGTAAGAACTTTGCTTCTGTAGTTACCCCTTTGACTGATCTCCTCAGTACATCTGTAAAATTTGTGTGGAATTGTGATTGTGCATTTAATGCTGCAAAAGATCTGATGTGCAAAGCACCTATTCTTTCTGCTCCAGATTTTACTGCACCTTTTAAGCTGCAGGTGGGTGCGAGTTCTTCAGGGGCAGGCGCTATTCTACTGCAAGAAGACTTGGCCGGTGTAGAGCATCCTGTGTCCTTCTACTCCAAAAAGTTCACCAGATGCCAACAAAAGTACAATACAATTGAGAGAGGCTTTAGCCCTACTTTTAGCACTGCAACATTTTGAGGTATACTTGGGTGGTACATGTAATCTGGTGGTGGTTTACACCGACCATAATCCCTTAGTATTTCTTAGCAGGATGTGTAACACAAATCAACGACTGATGCGTTGGTCTTTGATTGTTCAAGAGTACAACCTTGATATCCAACATCGCAAAGGCGTAGAAAATGTGGTAGCTGATGCCCTATCTAGGATGTACAGTGGTGATGCGTAAAATGTGTTTTAGTGTTATTTATACCCACTTGTTTTTAATTACAATATTTATTGGGATAATGTTTGTAACAGGGGTGGGGGTGTTGCGTCCAGAGACGTATTGTTTCTCTCGTCTGTCTGTGTTGTTTTGCTGTGTTCCCTTGGCTCCTCCCTCTTGCCTGCCCACAGGAACCTGATTGCACCACCTGAGCGTGATTACCCAGGAGGGAAGTTGGCTATAAAGACCTGGCAGAATGCTGAGAAAGGTGGGAAAAGAGATAGAAGCTTTTCCCCAGACTGGCTGTGGTTGCGTGTGTGTACTGTTGTAGAGCCTACTGTTTTGATTAGCACTTGTTGAGGTTGTCTAACTGGTTGCTTCTCAAATACGTGTTACTTGTTAAATGTTGGTATTGTACTGTGTTTGCTTTGGTACCAGGCCGGTGCTTTGTCTTTTTGTGCTTAAGTTCTACCATTTGGATATTATTTTCTCTTGTACAGGAACTGTAGGAAGGTGGGTGCCGTTTTGTAAACTCTTTTCTCATGTTTTGACCTTAGTTAGGGAGTTAGTGTAAATGCTTGTATCTTTTTTTCTTTTTCCTTTGTAGGTTTAGGAAGAGGGTTAACTCCCAGTTATATCACCTGTTTTGGCCTTTACCCCCTTCCGAAGAGATTACAACTTAGAAGGAACATTGTTTTTTGTGATTAATCTTGAGTTTGTAAATAAATTGCTTCTTTGAGTTGACTCCATGGTGTTTATGTCTGGCAGAGCCAACCTTAAATACGCCAAACGTTGCCATGTTATGTCCCTGAACCCCTAGACCAAGTGTGGGACGTAACAAATTAAATATAATATATGCACATTAAAATTAGTTCTATATATGAAGTAAGCAACGCTATGAAACAAACTAGTTCATGTTATTTTAGGGTAATTTTACCTCACTCTAGGTAAACTGTTTAGGATAACATTTTTCAACAACATAGATTAATTCATTCTCTGCTGTTTACCTTTAACTGGTTTCTGTATTTATTTCAATATGTAATTCATACGCAATGAATGCCAATGTCTTTTGCCAATTACACAATATTTTTAATTTAGTTTTTTAAGGCTACACAGTGGAATGACACAGATATGAGAATTACTCTTTATATTCTTATCTTGTAGCTAAAAAATGTATTGTATTGTAAAAATGGTATTGAGTGTTTTTCTTCTATTCCTAGGAAACTAAAATCCTTTTATTTGAGGCACATAAAACAAAATGTTGAAGGAAAAAAAAGTATTCAGTATTTTGTTTTATCTATATAAATGAAAGGCAAATTATGGCAACCAACATTAGTTTTGTCAGTGTTATTAATGTATTAATTGTAATATTAGCATAAATGTGCTCCCATTTATAATTAAAAAAGCAAGACTTTATGTAAAAGACTTTAAAGAACTACATTTATGAGACGCATTTACTGGAACAATTTTAACATGAAAATAACAACATTTACAATCTACAGCCACTAGATGTCAGCTAAGGATTACACAACGAGTCTTTTGCCAATGATACAATTTTAAGTCAGTTCTTTAAGGCTATACACTGGAATGAAACAAAATGAATGAAATGATATTTGAATGCTATTTCTTCAGTCCAAAAACAAGGATGCAACGAGAACTCTTATTCTTTAGTGCACAAGTGAAGAAATTAGTTCTTGTAAACAGTTAATGGAAATGGAGTATTATGAAGCAGAACTGTTTACTAATTATTGGGTCTTTCTGCCTAGAAATGTGGTCTGTAACTGTTATATTAATTGTCACACCCTTAGCAGCCATTTAGATTACATTACCGTAGCAACTCTATAAAGGGTAACACATTTTTAACGACATGAATTTTGTCTCATGAATTGATTGTCTGCTGTTTACCTTTAACTGGTTTCTGCATTTATTTAGATATGTCATTCACAGTATATCATCTTGTAGCTTTTCCTCCAAAAAAAAGTATTCGATATTTTATTGTATAGATATTTTAATAATTTGTCATTTGAAAGGCAAATTATGGAAACCAAAATTAGTTTTGTCTGTAGGTGGGTCCTCTGTTCCAACTATATTATTATTGTTAAAGTAAAAGCTATTCGAAAAACGGTTAATTACAAAGTGTATGAGGCAGGCGTAAAAGAGCTTCTCTTTAACATTTTGTTAGCTGGTTCAGCAGAGGTCCATAGAGGAAAATGTGATCCAAATGCATAAATATAACGTACTTCTGAATTTCTCTATAAGAGGAGGAAAACGCAAGTGCATTCATTATGAATGAATGAAGAATAAAATGTCTACTGACCTGCTATTTGGCAGACCTAAAAGCCACCTAAACTGCGTGCAGGGAAACAATCTTGTTTAGCTTGGTACCGAGACCGCTACCTTGCCGATGAAAGCACTGATGCCCTACCCACTGAGCTACTGGACAGCTGCTGTATTGCAGTCGGCAAAACATCTACTACGTTTGACGACATTTGTGGAAAGTATGTGCTTGCGTGACATAAAGCAAGGTATGGTAACGTAAATTAACCGAGTGAAAGGCCTCGAATGCCGGAATGGGTTCACTTCAAAGAGCTGAAAAAAACGGAAGACTTCAAAAGCCTTGACTTCAAAGACTGAACTGTTGTTTATTGCAACGTTGAGCCGTCAACCAATCACAGGCGTTTATGTTGAGCTGCCGAACGCACACAGACGTGCTGATTGGCTGTTGACTACTTGAACTTTATCGGAAACACGATTGGTACACGCAAATTGTATTCTGCGCACGCGCGATTCTATGACCACTTCCTCTTAATTTACGACAGCTTCGTACCAGCACGATTTGTACTGCGCATCTGCGCGCTTTATAGTGACGTCATTTGGTGGTGAGGGACAATATGGATTTATATATGTTTTATGATGGAATGCAAGAATTTCTTTCAAAGGGAAAAATTCATGACAACTTTACACAGCGTCGGAAGATGACACGGGCGTTCATTGGGCGTTCACCGCATTATTAATTCATTACGTTCATGTCTAGAGTTCGGGACCAAACGTAAAAGACATTGAGGACCACGCTTCCACAAAGGAAGAAGCACAGTGAACCATTTAGTAAAGTTTATCAATACTACTGGTAAGTGTAGTGTTTCAATGCATTTTATCATACAATGTTTGCTCAGAGAAATGTACTTTGATGCCAAAGCTTAGATTTTCCAGTGTATGATGGTTCTTAGAAAGATGTCTCTTGCAAGACAGCTCTTTAATTCAGTGTTTCAGTTCACAGTACAAGCTGCTCCACACAAACTCCCATCACGAATGTGCTGAATGTGATTTCAGAACAGCTAAATGGCGTTGTTAAATGGCTCAGCTTTTCTGAAATCAGTGTAAATGATGTTTATGTTTCACAGGGCTTATTGTTTTCATTAAATGGTTACTACATATGCAGCTACACACTGATGCATCATTATTTAGTGTTCACTTATTACTTTATACAATTGTAATACAATACAGCACATTTGTAGATAGAGATAATGCCAATGATAAAATAAATAATATACAAAAATGTTCTCTTTCAAATCTTCAGACCTTTGTGCCTCAAGCTATTAAGCTTGAGGCACAAAGGTCTGAAGATTTGAAAGTGAAATATTTTTCTCCCACATATGCTGGTATCCATGCTCTGTCGTTTCATCCTGTCTTCCTTCTCCCAAACACTTCTCATCTCTGGATGTGAATACTGCAACAGACACTTTATTTTCCACTCTAACGTCTTGTCTAGACCATTTCTGTCCGCTCTCTTCCAGGTCACCGTGTGCTACTCCCTCTAACCCCTGGCTAACGGATGCTCTTCGTGAACCAAGTTAAGGGCAACTTAGAGAGAATGGCACAAATCAAAGGACCCGTCTGGCCTGAGTTTGTATAAATCTCTGCTCTCTACCTTTTCTACTGATGTCCATACCTGCAAATATTTGCATTTCCTCACCAAGATTAAAAGCGCTTCTAACATGCATGCACTTTTCAAAACATTCAGCTCTCTTCTCTTTCCCCCTCCACCCTATACCTCTTTAACTGCCAATGATTTTGCCCATTTCTTTATTAACAAAACTGCGACTATCAGCAGTCAGTTCTCAGCTCTACACACACGTGAAAATAGATTGACCTCTGATGTAACCACAAACCTTTTTTCAACCACCTCTGCACTCATAGAGGTAGATGTATCTAAACTTCACATCACCCGTTGATAATTACAGACATGGCTCTCTCCTACCATTCATATCAAAAACTCTTGAACGTGTTGTTTTTAACCTTCTTGTTTTAACCTTCTTCGTTTTAGAGGTCTTCTTGTCCTCTCTCAGAATGGCCAGTTGGACATCAACCAGTCTTCAAGAAGGTTAAGGTGACTTCAACCAGTCTGGCTTCAACCAAGACTGCATTACTATCCGTTGCTGAAGCTCTAAGGAGTGCAAAAGCTGATTCAAAATTGTCAGTTCTCATTCTTTTAGATCTATCTGCTGCCACTGACACTGTTAATCATCATATCCTTCTGTCTACCCTCTCGTCACTAGGCATCCTCTTCAGTGGTTTGAATCCTATCTCACGGATGGGTCCTTCAGGGTTGCATGGTGCGGGGAGGTCTCCAAAGAATGTCAACTGGTCACCGGTGCTCCACAGGACCTCTTGGACCACTTCTCTTCTCCACGTACACCACATCAGTGGGTCCCATCATAGAGGCACACGGCTTCTCCTATCACCGCTACGCCAATGATACACAGCTATTCCTGCCGTTTCAACCAGATGATCCCACGGTGGCTGCGAGAATCACAAGCTGGCTAGCGGACATCTCGGCATGGATGAAAGAGCATCATCTGCAATTCAACCTGGCAAAGATGGAGCTTCTAGTCTTTCCCGTCGATCCAACACTGCAGGATGATTTCACCGTCCAGATCGGCGCCACCACGATTACCCCTTCAAGGTCTGCCAGAACTCTTGGAGTGATCTTTGAGGACCAGCTGACCTTCAAAGAACACATTGCAAAGACGGCTCAGTCATGCAGGTTTGCACTGCGCAACATCAGGAAGATCGGGCCCTTCAGTGAGGAGCAAGCTACAACAACTTCTGATGCAGGCCATGGTCATTTCCAGGCTTGATTACTGCAATGCTCTTTTGGTCAGACTTCCTGCTAGTTGAATCAAACCCCTGCAACTGTTCAGAACGCCACAGCTTGTCTGGTCTTCAACCAACCCAAAATAACTCGTCACACCACTCCTCATTTCACTACACTTGCAGCACGCATCAAATTCAAAGCACTGACTCTTGCATACAGAACTTACACAAGCTTCATACTTCCACTCAATGTTACAAATCTACACACCTACCGAAACCTTTGATCGATCAATGAGCGACGACTCATGGTTACATCACAGAGAGGCAAAAAATCACTCTCTAGAGCATTTTTATTCACCGCTCCTTGCTGGTGGAACAATCTCCCTGCCCTCATCCAGATTGCAGATTCCTTGTCAAGGTGTAAAAGACTATTGAAAACACATCTCTTCCATGAGCACCTAACATGCAGGGTTGGGGAGTAACGAAATGCATGTAACGGCGTTACGTATTTAAAATACAAAATTTGAACTGTATTTCGTTACAGTTACATTTTAAATTGATGGTAATCAGATTACAGTTACATTCAAAAAGTATTTTAGATTACCAAAGTGATTACTTTGAATTTTAGTGTTATTTATTTATTAATATTAACGTAAGCTGTCTGATGATTCTCCGACTCTCTCTTTAAAAATAAAAAGCGCGCGCAGCCTGTTCAGTTAGCAAGCTGGAGAGTGTAGATTGCATAAAAAATGGACGGGAAAACGGCACGTAATGCATTTGTTTCGTGGAAATTCAAAGACAATTTTACTTGTAAACAAGAAAAAGGACGTAACATCACAGTGCGATGCAAGCTATGTCTACCTGCAACAACTTCTATCGGCTTCAAAGGATTCAACATCTAATCTGAAAAAGCATCTTTAAGTAAGTTGTTCTTGGTCTTTGAAAATTATTTTCTTTATTCCTTATTTTCCCATTTACTCATACGTTGAGCTTTGTATGGTTACATTTTGACATAACAATTTTGTTTGTTTTATAGTTAACTACAACAGAGTAAACTAAATTAAATGTTTAAATTAATTTAAAGAATGAGCAATTCAAGGCACAGCACTGCATGCTTTGCGACACATGACGTCAAGAAACGTCAAAAAATGAAACGCAATAATGGAGAAATCAAGGCAGTGGCACACAGACAAGAGTGACACTTTTTTTCAAGTTGGAGAGTAAACATTTCATTGAATGTAATGCTTTAATTTCTTTGTAGTGTTTTTTGTCTACTACAAATTCAAGCTCCTGTTTACTGAAATTTGGAAAAATGGTATGAATTATAAGCACTTTGAGTATGTTCTTGTTGCATTAAAATGACATTTGTTGGTTTTATTGCAG
The DNA here is from genome assembly GCA_037043235.1 of Rhodeus uyekii. Classification (NCBI taxonomy): domain Eukaryota; kingdom Metazoa; phylum Chordata; class Actinopteri; order Cypriniformes; family Acheilognathidae; genus Rhodeus; species Rhodeus uyekii. The sequence goes on from JAWRVZ010000920.1 coordinate 52,612, forward strand.
CTAATTAATATTTAATTTATTTTGATACATTTTGGTACATTTAAGCACTTTGATTGCACAAAGATTGCCCTCATTGTTTTAGAAGTGCTGTGGAAAACTGATGTTAAAAATAAAATGTAGCAGAAAACCAAATCCTGTGATGGGTAAAGTTCATTTATCAAGTTAATATGGTCTTTTGTGTTAAGTATTTCATAGTATTTAGATTACGTTACTAAACTTGAGTTATGTAACAAAATGCGTTACAAATTACTTTTTAAAGCAAGTATTTTGTAATCTGTAGTGAAATACATTTTAAAAGTAACCTACCCAACCCTGCTAACCCTGCTAGATACACAATTTTTTTTAAATTAATTCTCTTACTCACTCTATTCTCCATGCTTGTACTATTTTTGTATGTAATGTTCGAAACTTTGTATTGTAAGCACTATGTACTTTTGTATCTTCAGGACAGATCGCTTTATGAATTCCTCAAGTTCATTATATTTGCTGTGAGTTTTGGTAAATATTAATGCATAATGTGACATGATGCATTGAATACTTCTGTGATGTACTGTGACGTACCTTAGTATTTTATGTTTGGGGAGAGATGGATTAATATTTTTGACTTTATCAACATAAACATGTTTCCTCTTGCATAACACTCAGGTATTCCTTACAGCCTATGGGTCAGAACCAAAAACCAAACACTTTAAGTATACAATTTATCAATTAAATAAATAAATAAAATAAATCACCATATTTTAGTTCTGTGATATTTTATGGTACTAAGTTGGTCATTAATGGATCATAATTATTGTTTATATTACAGTTAAATAAATAAAAATTTATGGACAGAAGTCCATCTAGAATAAGGAACGGCAGATAGACTGCATTTCACATTACATCTGGTTTATGCAGTTGAAAATGTTTTTAGATTTCCCCCCCAGTGTTATTATCAGTCCTTTATTTTCTTTTTATTAAACGTTTTTTAACACGCTTGTTTCTATTTTCAGAATACTGTTTCACAAGTCCACTATAATGATTTATTTATCAACAAGCCATTTTGTATTTGTGTGGCCATGCCATTAATTAAACTCGTACCACAAAATGACTTTGAATGAATTTAATTAATGGCATGGCAACACAAATACAAAATGGCTTCTTGATAAAGAAATCATTATAGTTAAAAAGATTAAGATTATAGATGTTATGACCCCAGTCTATGGGAAACAGGGCGTAACATCTATTATAACGGAGTCCAAGGATTTCAAGTTAAAGTCCTTTTATTCAGGATCGGTCTTCATTATAGAAACATAAAGTGTGCCAAAATAACAAACAAAAACAGACTGCCTGGGTCTTTAAAACCTAAAATTTCCTAACAAATTAAATGAAATAAAAGTACATAGCTCTACCCTAACTCCCTGTCTTACAGAAACCAGGAGAATATTTCAATAAACAAAAATAGTCACAGTCAGAGTGAGAAAAAGAATACAAACAAACCGAAACAAAAGAAAATACAACGTCAACAGCGTTGGGCGGGGGAGTGGCATCAGTTCACAGATTCCCTTTTTAATACCCAACAATCACTGAGAACTATAATGTTATATAGCAGGGAGCCACAGCTTTTGGCCTGCTCTTTCACGAGCTCTTTGGGACGCTGCCAACAACGCGTCCTGCCGGCACAACACTTGCGCAGACTCCAGTTTTAAAGGCTGCACCTCCGAAGACGAGCCAATCCGCGTTGTTAATAATTTAAACCAGAACCTGGCAAAAGGCGAGAAAGAGAAAACACAACAACAGCAACTTATGATGAACTTACCATCTATCCTTGATTGCGAAATTCACGCAATTAGAAAGCAATAAAAAAAGTCAGAATCAGAAGAAAAAGAAAGAAAAAACGGTCTCTCGCTCGTCCCTTTAAGAGAAGAGCCCGCCTTCATGGCAGCACAGCCAATCACGCTTTCTTGCATTATTGACAGGTCAGACAGCCAATCAGCGCAGCTGTCAGAGTGACAGAGAGTGATAGTCAGGTGTGCCACGGAAAATTATTCAATTTCACCTAATATTTCTAAAAACACATTTTGAGCGGCTGCAAGCGGCAATGGTGCGCGTCTGTAGTGATGTTACGTCTGACA
>JAWRVZ010000921.1:0-7500 GCA_037043235.1 Rhodeus uyekii
ATATTCCCTCATCCTCCGCTCTGCAAAAAATGAAATCTAAGCAAAGGAAAAAAAGCTTATTTCAAGGAAATACGTCTTGTTTCTTGGCATGCAAGATAAAAAGTCTTATAAAATGCATTGCACATTAGACTATAAATCTTAATTTAATGAAAATTTTCTTCTGTAGTCTAGGCAAGTAAACAGTACTTGTTTTGATCAAGATTTCACTAGAAACAAGTCACATATATAAAGTGCAAGTTTGGTTAGATTGTTGTGCTAATTTTAAGACTGATACAACCCCTACAAATTCTGATTTCAAGACTTTTTACAAAGGTTATTTTTTTTATCACAACAAGTTTACTGTCTGTATTTGAAAATTAAATTAAGATAAATTGCTTGTGTGAACAAACACCTGGCCAAAAAGTAGTTTGATTCTGATTTATTTTTGTACTGAAATTTTGAAAACTTTTGTACCATCAACAAAAATACTACAATGAATTTAATGTATGTACAATCACACCAGCGTAATCCCCGTGGCTCTCAAAACAGACCGTACTTTACATTAAGGAATATTCTTAGAGTTCATCAACAATATTTGTTGCATAATGTAACCACAAGGAAAAAAGTCCTTTAAAAACCCTCTTTAAAAAAACTCCAATAAACAGCACAAATGTTGAGTTTAAATGTGTATTTTAAACGCAGTTAATACCCTAATTTATCCCTTGGCAAACCCACACGTAAAACAGGAAATTACAAATCGCGCGCCCTGAGCATGCGCAGTGCTGACCGCCTTGACCTTGTGACGCAATCACCGCGCCGAACTAGTCCATCGGTTAGGACTAGAGAAGATGGTATCCCGCCAGTTTCTCGCCATGAATGGGCTCAATGATGTCGCAATTTCCACTCTAAAAGGTTAGTAACTTTTTTTTAAGAAGTTGTTGAAAATCACTAAATTGTTTCTTGTGGGTGTTTTTGTATTTGAAATTGAAGTACACACTCGAGCTTGCTATCCTTCCTACCGGAAAAACACATGCCTGTAACATTAACGATTAAAGGTGTTTGAAAAATGCTCAGCTAATACATAGTTCCCATATGACGTCAGCACAAACGTCACAGTAAGCTCAATCGCCATTCTGTGGGGCAGGGCTTGTTTGTTTACATGCTTGTGCAGTCGCAGAATGGTGAATTCATGCTGGGTTAAAGATTGCACAAACCGCGGAGGCGGTCCCGTGAAACAAAGTTTTTACGCTATACCGGCTGTGAGGACGTATGAGGCAATCAAACGCAGACCTTAACTGAAGAGTTAAGGTCTCGAAATTTTCAAAAGTGTGCTGCGACCACTTCATTCAAGGTAATTTTGTTAAATATTTTATCGATTACTGTCATTCTTATTAAACGTAGTAGTATGAGCCAGAGTCGTCGTAATGTGTGGTCTTATTTTTTGAATCTGAAAGTGCAAGTGAACTTCATTTCTTGTCATTGCTTAACTTAAACTTAAAGTTATGTTGATATTTTAAATTGCGTCCACGTTTGTATTAATTTGAAACAACACAAACACAATATATTGTATCTCTAGTCACTCTTTAGTATTTACTAAGTTGTGAAAACCTGCAGAAAGTTGGAAAACCTGCAGACTTGTACAATCGATCACATGCAGATTGGGCTCCCACACTTAAACTGTGTAACTTGTCAGGTCCTTTAGAGTCCAATAAAATAAAAACAGTGGAAACTGATATGGAAAGGTAAACAATTGTTAAATACAAAATTAGTTCCTTTACATGGTATCATTTGGTCTTTGACATTTGATATTGATTTCATAACACGCTACTTGTCCAACAACAGTTTCTGTCATGTTTTCTATTTGCTACAGCTTTATAAAACATTAGAATGGTTTTAATTACAGGTACAAGCGACAGCAACGTTGAAAGAAGACCAAAGAAGAACATGATGTAGCCAAAACATTGCTGGATTTGCAGCATTGTCCTGATTCCTCTTTTCTCCAGGATGGGAAAGAATCAGTTAACAGGGTCAAACCCGTTTGTTCTTTTGCAGTAAAGGGAAAGATGGAAACATCCCAAGAACTAACACCAAAGACTAACAACATTAACCAGAGTGTAGTTAACAGTGAAATTCAACAACTAATTACTGAAAATACACTGCTGAAAGAAAAATTAAGCAGCTACAAAATGAATCAAGACTCATTTTGTGATAATGACGAGAAAGTGAAATATTACACTGGACTGCCTTGTTACATGACCCTGATGACCCTGTTTGAGTTTGTATGTAAATACATTCCAACAAGTAGAGGAACAGGCTTGGGAAATTTTGAAAAACTTATAATGACACTTATGAGACTTAATATTATAACCCAAGATATTGCATATAGATTTCGGGTTTCTAAGTCAACAGTGTCAAGGACATTTTTAACTGTCATTCATGTTTTATATTGTAGATTAAAGCTACTTTTGTTTTGGCCTGAGAGGAAGGAACTTCAGCTTACCATGCCCATGGAGTTTAGGAAAGACTTTGGGGGAAAAGTGGCAGTCATTGTTTTGAAATATTTATACAGAGACCTAAAAGCCTACATAAATACATAACTGAAAACTGTGGATTTCTGTCAAAGTTATTACCTGGAGATATTGTGTTAGCTGACCGGGGATTCAATATATCTGATAGTATTGGAATGTACTGGGCAAAAATTGTTGTCCCTAGCTTTACAAAGGGGAAATCACAACTCTCTCCTGTTGATGTTGAAAATTCTAGAAAAATTGCTCACTTACGAATTCATGTGGAACGTATAATTGGTCTAGTGCGTAATAAGTATACCATGCTTCAAGGAAAACTCCCATTTGATTTCTCATGAATGAGGAAGGAGAAGTGCCTGTTGCAGACAAAATTGTTAGTGTTGCATGTTGCCTGACGAACATGTGCGAGTCTGTTGTTCCGTTTGATTAGTAATGAGTAGTGAATTACAAGATTTAATACACAAATGCAATGTTTTATTCTGTACATTTCTGCATGGCATATCATTAAATGTGAACTATTTGTACAAAATCACTAATAAATATTGATCACAAATAAATCCTTGTCTTGTGAATTATAAACAGTCATGTTTTTTTTAAATATTTGCATACAAGTATCTAACAATATGTAACAAATATCTAACAGTATCTAACAATATGTAACATGCATCTAACAGTATCTAACAATATGTAACATGCATCTAACAGTATCTAACAATATGTAACATGCATCTAACAGTCATAGGCGGAGTTTCACTTTTGTGCTTGGGGGGGCACCTACCAGACCAGCAGACCACCGAGCTCAGATTTTTTTTTATATCATATTTATATATCATTCATTCTACATATAAAATACATTTACAATGAACAATGACTTTATACCAGTGCTTCTCAATTATTTTCTGTCACGCCCCCCTAGGAAGAGGTAAAAGATTTTTTTGGATCTTTCGCCTTATTGTTTCCATGGCAACGCGTCATGCTTGTCACCTGACATACCGCAGTCACAAAAAGCGTTGTATAATAGATAATTCAAATCAAAATAGTCACCAACTTGTTGGCTCAACTTGTTGAAACCTAAAAGAAATCTTATGTGGTTGAAAACACTGAATTGTTGTGATAAATGACGAGCTCTGAGCGCTTCTATTTTTGGATCAGCGCCAGATATCGCGTGAAAACACGTGTGAATTTAGTGGTTGATCACGTGACACATATGAACTGTGATCGTACACGTCAAAGGATGAGGGGACGGTTATCTGAACTTCATATCTGCTGCTCTTATTCAGTGCAAGAAAACCTACTCCCTGGCAAAAAAGCATGTACTCCAGGGTAACGCGCGCCCCCCCTGGCATCGCCCCACTATTTGAGAACCACTGCTTTATACAAAGAATAGCGAATAGAACAGACTCTTTATAGTTTGCTTTTTAATTCCATAGGTGATTACAATGTGCATATATCCCTTTAAAATTATTTTTGTTGTTGTTGTGACACTTGAATTAATTTTAGCAATCTTAATTTAATCATAATTTAAATCAAAATCAAATAGACAGTACATATATTTGTTGCTTTGACACTTCCCTTACAAAAATAACCTACAGGAATTCCACGACATGTCAAAATTCAAGAGATTTGAGTCTGTATACTGTACATTTTTACCTTTTATAACATGAAGATGCAGCTATTTTGTTTTTAATCCAACTCCCATCTATTTGGTTGGATGCAAAAAAAATTATTTGCAAGACCTGGTAGGTCCTTGAGGTAGACACAGGTTGAATGTATGTCTGTGCATTTGATAAGTTCAACTGAGTCAATCCCTCTTTCTTTTAAAATGCTTTTTGCCGTTATCCCTGATTCTCTGTCTTTGCTGATGTCATTACTTGTTGTTTTCATAACATCAATGAAGGCATGACCCTCTCCTTGCGCATTGCCTACGTCTATAAATGATCGTACTAATGCTATAGACCCATGTTTGGTTTGAACTGCATGGTTGATTCTTTTAGATAAAGATTTAGCTCCTTTTGAATGAATTCGCTTGCCATTAACCACAGCCCTAGAATAAAAACTGAAAGCTTTATTTGCACTAAAACCTGACTCTTGAAGGATATGAGACTCTCTTGGGGTTGGCTGTCGTACATGTGGGCATCCAAGAAACATCACGCTAGAACTACCAATACACTTTGTTACAATATTGGTGCCTCCCAACATTTTTTCAACAAAGCTTTTGCTTTGCCGTGTTTGTTCATCATTGAATACAGCAGCAATGAGTCGTGGAACATGTTGGTAAAGGTTAAACATGTTAACAATTTGTTCTGCTACAGCTTGTGTGCCATGAAAGAGTTTCTGAAGGTGTCCATTCTGGGACTCATATAAGAATGCACTGTGACTCCATAAAGGACCCCAATTTTTCACAGATGCTGCTGCATGTACAAGTATGTGGACATTATAAGACACATGACACTTTCCATACTGAGACTCAAAATGGCCCACAAATGCTTTTAAAAGGCCATCAGCTTTGTCAATGTCGTGGGGGGAAATTGAATCTTGAAGGAGAATGTATGTAGCCTGTACTAGAAGTAGTAAATGGTCAAGATATTGTCTGGGTAAAATGCCGAACAAACAGGGAAGGCTGTAAAATAAGAGAAAGTGTCTGTATTCCGAAGCTTTCCAATATTTACGCAAAGAAATTGAACGGGGTGGTCTTGTTATACTTGTAGGTGGTTTAATGGCAAGTAACCTTCTTTCAATCTGCTCGTTTTCTCTTCCAATGTACCAAGGCTCTGTATGGTATTTGGAGTCAAACCATAGGGTAGTCAGCTGGCGACAAACACCAAGTAATATGCCATGCATGTAATCATATGCAAATCCAGAAACCATATTAAAAAACATCAGCAGCATTAGAGGAGATGGACCTTTTACGCCATTTATGCATGTTCCAGAACCAACAGCTTGCTGAGCATCTTCAGTGTGTTTTCTGTGCGATCTCAGCTCCGGCCCTGTTGACTGCAAAGGATACACCCTAGTAAACCCATTACCCTTTTCTACAACTTCACCCTTTTGATAACACCAGTTACAACCATGCTCTCCATTAAATTGTTTGACATTCTGTACAGCACAACGAGCCACTGAATCACAAATGCAAAGCAAACTGTATACATGGACTACTGTTTTTTCACCTTTCCACTGACAAGGTAACCCTTGGTTTTCAAGACTACGCAATTCATCAACAAATGATTGCAGAAACGAGTTCATTTCTGGCTTTTTTGGCCCAAACCACAAACCGCCAAGAATGACATGCTTTGCCCTCAGATTAGGGGGGAGCTCGTTGATTGTGACTTGAAGAGGCCAGATATGAAAAGGAGAAGATTTGAAAATTGGAACACCATCAACATTCCAGGACACTGAAATATTCAACAATTTTGGGTCATTTAGTGCATCAATCGATTTGTACATAGTGCCATCAAATATGTCTTCAACATTTTGTGAGTTGCGCTTAGTCCTTGACCATTTGTAATTCAAAGACTGACAAAAATCTGTATCTTGAAATTTACCTCTTAATTGATCTGAAATAGATAACTTGATAAAGACAGAGCCAGATTTGATTAAGTTTTCCATGTCCCCTGGGGTACCATTGCATGAAGCACAATGGGTGGGGATTTCACTACCAAAGAAATGTTGGCAGGATGGGCAAATATACTGGACTTCAAAAGTGTCACAGTGAAAAGATTTCATGAACTTGTATAAGCTATCTGGAACACCATTGGTTGAATCAGGACAGTGGAGATTGATAAGATCTAACAAGTCACTCAAAGCCACTTTGGATGTTGTATGCCTGAGGCTGTAGGCAAGTATGCACAGCAGAGATTCTTCATTAGTGATTTTGGCATTTGGATATATTTTTTCCTCATTGGCACACTCCTCTCTTTCTTCTGTGCTTCCCTCACAAACTGCACTGTGGTTTCTGACAATCTAGAAAGTAAATATTGCACTAATTACAAGCTGACACATAAAGAAGTGTGAGCTTTAAAAAAAAAAAGCATGAGGCTATAGACTAGATACATATTCTAAACTTTATTCTCACATGAGTCTGTGGAAAGTTCTCATCAGCTGTGCTAAAAACATCACCCTCGTCATCAGCAGAAAAGCCTTCCTGTCAGAAATTGTGCATTTATTGCACATTAAAACAAAATCCATATGAACACCGATATTTACAAATGTATGCAAAAAGCATTGGATTAAAAACAATATCAGAAATCCATTCTCACATCAGCATCTGAAAAGTTTCCATCAGCATCGCTGACGACCTCATTCTCTTCATCAGTAGAAAAGTTTCCCTGTGAGACATGTACAGGTACTTGGACCACTAGTTTTATGCATGTACTTAAATTTTGTAAATGTTCTGGCTGATAAAGGATCAAAGAATTGCCAACCTTATGACAACAAGGAAGCACAATTCTAAAGAAGATTAACTTTGAAAAATAAAAAAAATAAAAAAGCCTATTCTCACATGAGCATCAGGGCAGTTCCTGTCAGATTTGCTGATATTGTCACCACTGTTATCATTGGAAATGTTTTCCTATAAGTATGAAATTATAAACATACAGGAGCATGTTAGACATGGTTTCTTGACTACAACAAATGGCCATGAATTTTTCACTGAAAATGTTTTTAAGGCCAACATTAAAACCTGAAATACTTCAACTATATCGGGAATAAGCCATGTCTTGTATGATCTTCTCTTTTTTGCTCCTGAAGAAGAAAAAAGAGCAGATTTCTTGCTTATTTGATTAATGTAAGTCAATATGCAATTGTACAATAAGAAACAAATTGCCTAAAATACAGTTATTTGCATTCAGCAACCTATTATATTCTGTGTCCATCGCCTTTTTGTAGCTGCGGGAACAGGTGCCTCTTCATTTAAGTACACTTTATACTCCATATCCTTCAAAAAGAAACATGTTAGTGTTATTTCTTTGTAAATATAATAAAGAATATATTTTTTGCA
>JAWRVZ010000921.1:12500-54501 GCA_037043235.1 Rhodeus uyekii
GCTGTTTAAAACCCCTCAGTACTCATGAATGTGTTTATGTATAATTTTATCATGTATAAAAATCTTTAGGAATGTCTAATCTCTAAAATGTTTATTGTCCATGTATGAAACGAATCGAGGCTGCTTGAGAGCTGAGTGAGTGAGGACGCATCAGCAAGGCAGTAAAGGATGAAGTTGTGAAATTCTGACTGGCCACAGTTTAAAGTGCGCATATTGGGAAAAGCAGGTAATGTTTTTATTGAGTGTGGAATGGTGATAGTTATAATGATAATTATGTGTCAAATTACACACAAATAAGGTATGCTTTTTTATGCCTATAACCTACAGGAAACTATGCCCATGCCACAGCAAAGCTTCTAAAGACTGAAGTGACCTCTGACTTGCAGGCGGAATCAGATTCTGGAGGAAATATGGGAAAAGGGAAGCGAAAAAGAAGGTAAGACTAAATTTATATATTGATATATTTACACACTCTGTACTAGGCATGTAATAATATCGGGGCTCTACAGTGTGACCATTACATAATCCAGTGAGATTTTTGTCAGGTAGGTTTCTTGAAGCATTTTGGAGATTTATGTCAATATTTTATTGCAGCTTGAAAAAAAAGCCCTTACGAACCAAATAAACAGAAAAGAAGCAGAAAAGGCAGTGTCAAAGTGGCTCATTGGTGCCAGGGACAGGGGAGGAAACCGGACTGCGAGGGCACATGTTGGAGAGCAAGATGAGTAAGAGATGCAAAAAAATAATAATAATTTATGACTATGTGCACTCTTAAGCCCAATGGATACTTTAGTGTCAAACCTACACCGTAGCTACGCCATAGGCTGTGTAGTTCACGCAGCTACGCTTTTGCCTGACATGCACCTCTCCAAAAATCTGACAGCATGTTCTACGCTCTGTTGGTTTGCTATAACCCCTCCCTCCCTATGTATTTGTTTTGTGTGTGATTTTTGCACTTTACTATACTTTAATCTTCTTCTGCTTTTGCCGTGGTACTGCGGGTTACACAAGCAACATGCCCGTGGACACTGCAGACTAGCGGTCCGCATGTGTGCTGCATATGACGTGGACAACGACGCAGAAGTATAAATTATAACTGATGCACAGGCGACGGCTTATGTCTGACGCAGAAATATAAATCAGCTTTTAGACATTTTGCTGTCACTTAGTTGTTTTTGGTCGCTGTGAATGTAATACTAGACGCTGTGTCTAATACTTATTTTGACACTTATTTATGCAACTGACCCCAGGTCTTGGGTTATCCACAAATAAACTGATGACCTAAATCAGGTGTGTTTGATTAAAGAGACATGCAAAATGTGCAGTTTTGGGGGGCTCCAGGAATGTGGTTTCACGAGTTCACACTTACGAATGATTCAGGAGCAATAAATGGTAAGCATATTTGGCGTGCTGTCCGAGGAGAGGGCTCCGAGCTCGGTATTTAGCCCGAACCTGGAGCACTCCCCCCGTATCCTCACTTGATAGGAACAATTAAGTGTGAGGAGTTGGGGTGGTGGAGGGATGCCGAAAAATATCAGAGCTGTAGGTGAGTCAAACATGTCTATATATACGTACTTCCTCTCCTGCTGATAGGATGAGGAGTAATTGCTGATGACGTGTTGGTTGTGTTAATCATTTGAACGTGCTCCTCCCGAACTTTGTTAATAAAACATCATTTCACGAGTTCACACTTACGAATGATTCAGGAGCAATAAATGGTAAGCATATTTGGCGTGCTGTCCGAGGAGAGGGCTCCGAGCTCAGTATTTAGCCCGAACCTGGAGCACTCCCCCAAAATTTGCAATCAAGTCGGACAGCCGCTAAAGATTTTGATGACCCCCCAAAGAATTGCGAAGTTACGGCTGAGGGGGGGGGGAAATTGTGAGTTCGGGAGGGCAGATGAATGTTTCTGTAGAGGGCTTGAGGTGCGGAGGGGAGTGATGGCTTTAGCATTGGGTATGTGTTTGTAGTTCAATTTGTTGCAAGAAAGAGAATTGGGTGTAATTTTGTTTCTGGGAGTATGGGGGAACCTCTGAAACTACTCCCCTGGCTGCCATAGGAGTAGAGAAGTATGTAGCCACCGCGGCAGGGGAAACCCCCGTGGTCGCTGCAGGAGCAGGAGGCACGTCGCTGCCGTGATAGTGGAAACCCCTCGGGGCCGACGCGGGAGGCAGGAGGTACGTCGCCGCTGCGACAGTGGAAACCCCTCGGGGCCGCTGCGGGAGGCAGGAGGCACATCACTATCGTAGCAGTGGAAACCCCTCGGGGCCCCCACAGCAGCAGGAGGCACGTCAGCGTCGTAGCAGGGGAAACCCCTCTGGCCCCCGCAGCGGCAGGAGGCACGTCGCCGTCGCAGCAGGGGAAATCCCTCAGGGCCCCCACGTCGGCAGGAGGCACGTCGCTACCATTGCAGCGGAAAACCCCTCGGGGCCGCCGCAGGACCAAGGTGGTGCGTCGCTGCCGCGGTGGTGGAAACCCCCCGTGGTCGCTGCAGGAGCGGGAGGCATGTCGCCGCTGTGACGGTGGAAACCCCTCGGGGCCACTGTGGGAGCAGGAGGCACGTCGCCGCTGTGACGGTGGAAACCCCTCGGGACCGCTGCAGGAGCAGGAGGCACGTCGCCGCTGTGACGGTGGAAACCCCTCGGGGCCGCTGCAGGAGCAGGAGGCACGTCGCCGCTGTGACGGTGGAAACCCCTCGGGGCCGCTGCAGGAGCAGGAGGCACGTCGCCGCTGTGACGGTGGAAACCCCTCGGGGCCGCTGAGGGGGCAGGAGGCACGTCACTACCGTAGCAGTGGAAACCCCTCGGGGCCCTCACAGCAGCAGGAGGCACGTCAACGTCACAGGAGGGGAAACCCCTCGGGGCCCCTGTAGCGGCAGGAGGTACGTCAACGTCGTAGCAGGGGAAAACCCCTCTGAGCCCTTGCAGCGGCAGGAGGCACGTCAACGTCGTAGCAGGGGAAACCTCTCGGGGCCCCTGCAGCGGCAGGAGGCACGTCAACGTCGTAGCAGGGGAAAGCCCCTCTGGGCCCTTGAAGCGGCAGGAGGCACGTCAACGTCGCGGCAGGGGAAAACCCCTCGGGGCCCCCGCGGCAGCAGGAGACACGTCACTACCACTGCAGCGAAAAAAAACCCCTGGCCGCTGCAGGACCAAAGAGGTACGTCGCTGCCGCGGTGGTGGAAATTAGAAGCTTGCTCCTGCGGGAGCGGCACTGCTGCGGCAGTGAAATTTAGAAGCTTGCTCCTGCGGGAGCGTCACTGCTGCGGCAGTGGAAGTTTAGAGAGAGCTGGAAGATAGAAAGAGCTTGCTCCTGCGGGAGCGTCACTGCTGCGGCAGTGGAAGTTAGAGAGAGCTGGAAGATAGAGAGAGCTTGCTCCTGCGGGAGCGTCACTGCTGCGGCAGTGGAAGTTAGAGAGAGCTTGCTCCTGCGGGAGCGTCACTGCTGCGGCAGTGGAAGTTAGAGAGAGCTGGAAGACAGAGAGAGCTTGCTCCTGCGGGAGCGTCACTGCTGCGGCAGTGGAAGATAGAGAGAGCTTGCTCCTGCGGGAGCGTCACTGCTGCGGCAGTGGAAGTTAGAGAGAGCTTGCTCCTGCGGGAGCATCACTGCTGCGGCAGTGGAAGTTAGAGAGAGCTGGAAGACAGAGAGAGCTTGCTCCTGCGGGAGCGTCACTGCTGCGGCAGTGGAAGATAGAGAGAGCTTGCTCCTGCGGGAGCGTCACTGCTGCGGCAGTGGAGGTTTAGAGAGAGCTTGCTCCTGCGGGAGCGTCACTGCTGCGGCAGTGGAGGTTTAGAGAGAGCTTGCTCCTGCGGGAGCGTCACTGCTGCGGCAGTGGAAATTAGAAGCTTGCTCCTGCGGGAGCGTCACTGCTGCGGCAGTGGAATTTAGAAGCTTGCTCCTGCGGGAGCATCACTGCTGCGGCAGTGGAAATTAGAAGCTTGCTCCTGCGGGAGCGTCACTGCTGCGGCAGTGGAAGTTAGAGAGAGCTTGCTCCTGCGGGAGCGTCACTGCTACGGCAGTGGAAGTTCTGTTCAGCGTTTCAGTTTCAGTTTCAATTTCAGGAGTCTTGAAATTATTTTGGTTACAGACGTCTAAATACACTCAAGAAATAACAAAATCAGTATGGTTTGTAAAAAGCATAAGTAAAACCTTTCAATTATAAATTGACAGTTGAATTTATATCAGATGCATGTTGCATATTTAATTTCAAAACAAACTTACCTGTTGGAGATCGGAATACCAGAGTTTATGAAAGTTCACAAACTTATTGGCTTTGAATAAACCCTGAGCAGGGGTTCATCCAAATATCATAGACTTATAAAGCTTATCATAGACTTAAAGGATTGAAACAGTGAAGGCAGAGAATTACTTTGAAATAGGAAGTGCATATGGTTTCTTTCCAGTGAGTCCACTTAATAGCCGATTAAGTTTGAAACAACAAGGCAGCATTGGCAATAAGTACTTGATTCTTGTGTGGGCGGCTGAGCGCGCGATCGACTGTAATGAGCGCGATCTGAAGCGGCGCATGCGATCGGACTGAACTGCGCGCGATCTGACTTCTGAGCTGCGCGGAAGCAGCGCGATACTTTAAAAACAATCACATTTCAGACGTGGGTTCCCCGGGACAGTAGCATTGAGGTGGCACAAACTGCTCGTGATTTAGCGATGCTGAAATAAAAGCGCCGGGAAGGATTACAGCTGCTCTTGTTTGTGTGAGCTGACGGACAGAGAGAGTGTGAGCTGAAACTGCAGCGCGGTCTGCTGAGGCTCGCGGCGGCGGCGGCCTGGCTAGCAGGAAGAAAGCGGCATAGCCTGAGAGTCGAGCTTGCTTCTCAACCAGCTTTATCATCCATTCTCAATGGCAGGAGCGATTGAAAGGGGCCGATGTAGAGCTGCTGAATACGGATGTTTTGCTTGGTGGCGAGAACAGGCCTCGCGTCTTACTGTGCGTTTGCTTGTTGTTGCTTAGGGCCCGTTTGTTTGGTCTGGCACCCGTGATGTATTGCTGAGGGTGATATAATATAGTTAGCATGGTGTTAGGCGGATGAGGATCACTACTGGGTCCGGAGGTTTTCGTAGAGACTCCATCTAACGAGTCTAGCTCGATTTCGGGTGTATCGCGACCAGAAGGCGGAGCCACAATGCCGAAAACTGTCGAGCTGCCGAAAAATATCAGAGCTGTAGGTGAGTCGAACATGTCTATATATACGTACTTCCTCTCCTGCTGATAAGATGAGGAGTAATTGCTGATGACGTGTTGATTGTGTTAATCATTTGAACGTGCTCCTCCCGAACTTTGTTAATAAAACATCATTTAGAACCACTGATTAACAGCGTGATGTGAGATACGAAAGGCTAATCAATCTGACATGTTTAAACTAAAAATATAAAATTAATTGTATATGTATTATATAACATTTTAGATATTTTAATATAACGAGTGGTAAAATATATTAATTTGTTCTATATTTTCAAAGGGCCACTGGGAGAGTGAGAACGGAGGACTGAGGAGCACTGTTGCTTTGTCTTGTTTTGTCTTGGGAACTCTTCAGTTCAAGAGGTTATTATAACAAATATGTTACTGGAGCATTACTGCACTTTGTGTTTTGTATTTGAGTTTTAAAAAGTTCTTAATAAATGAAAGCATGAGCTACTGGTCTTTCTTCATTGACTTTTCTGGACATTTTACTGTACTTTATTGGTGTAAATGTAATATTTGTAGTTAGGGGTTTACTGTAAAATAAGGTAACCCAAACAAACATATTAGCCCATATAAATTTGATTGATAAACACCACCACACTCCTAAAATTCTCTTTTCGGTTATAAACTCAGTGTTAAATCCCCCTGTAAGTACTTTTCAAAATCCCACTTCTACACTTTGTGAAGATTTCTTGAGACATTTCAGTGACAAAGCAATGAGTCTGAGGGCCCAGATACAAGCAGCTGATCACGAAATCTCGACACCTGGAAACCCACCTGCCTTTTGGACTACGTTTAACTCTGTCTCTCTACAATCACTCAAGGAAGTTATTGTAAAACTTAAACCTACCCTTTGTCCCTTTGATACTGTACACCCTCGTTATTTGAAACAATTGATTGACATTATTGGATCAGGACTGGTGTCCCTGTTAAACAAATGTCTGCATTCAGGGTCTGTCCCAGACTGCTTAAAAATGGCCATGGTCACTCCAGTTCTAAAGAAACCCTCACTGGACGTTTCTGTCTTATCAAATTTCCGGCCCATATCTGTTTTACCTTTTATTTCTACGGTAATGGAAAAAATTGTGTTTTTACAGCTCCAATCCTTTTTAGCAAATAATCACATCTACGAGAAATTTCAGTCCGGTTTCAAAACTATGCACAGTACCGAAACTGCCCTTATCAGAGTCCTTAATGACATCCTAATGGCTACCGATTCAGGCGATTCTGTTATTTTAGTTATGCTTGATCTGTCCTCAGCCTTTGACACTGTTGATCACGAGATTCTTGTCTCTCGCCTGGAATCCTGCATCGGGCTACAGGGGTAGGTCTTAAGCTGGTTCAAATCTTTTTTAACCAATCGAAGTTTCTCAGTTAAAGTTGGTAACTTCACTTCCAATCCAAGCAATCTATGCTGCGGTGTTCCTCAGGGCTCCATTCTAGCTCCTACCCTTTTCTCTCTTTACTTGCTTCCTTTGGGCTCTATCTTTAGCAAACATAACGTTTCCTTCCACTGCTACGCTGATGACATGCAAATCTATCTGCCTATAACCAGAAAAGAAAAAGCTGCTCTCCATACTCTATTAGCATGCCTGGATGATGTTAAATCATGGCTTTCCAATAACTTTCTTTCCCTAAACTCAGATAAAACGGAAGTCATTGTCTTCAACCCTTCTGACTCCAAAACACAAAATCCTATTGATCTTGAGTCATTAAGCTCATTTATCTCTCCCAAAGTGAGGAATCTGGGAGTGGTTTTTGACAACTGTTTAAAATTTGACAAGCAAATAAGCACTGTTGTTGGTTCTAGTTTCTTCCATCTTCGCTCTCTTTCTAAAATTAAATCCTTCCTTTCCGAGGGTTCTTTAGAGACTGCTATCCATGCCTTCATTACATCGCGACTGGACTACTGCAATTCCCTTTATTACGGGATCTCTAAGGCGCAAATTTCTAGGTTACAAATAGTTCAAAATGCGGCAGCTAGATTTCTTAAGAGGCGTAATAAATTCGATCACATTACGCCCCTCCTGAGATCTCTTTACTGGTTGCCTACCCAGTTTAGAATTGAGTATAAAATCCTATTACTTGTTTACAAATCTCTAAATAATCTGGCTCCCTCCTACCTGACCGATCTTCTTCACCCTTACACTCCCGTGAGAGAACTGAGATCGGAGGATAAACTCCTCTTAAAGATCCCCAGAACCCGCCTAAAGTCAAGGGGAAATCGAGCTTTTGAAGTGGCCGGCCCCACACTATGGAACAATCTTCCTGACCCTGTTAGAATGGCTTCCAGTTTATCTGAGTTTAAATCTTGCCTTAAAACCCATCTTTTCTCCCTTGCGTTTGTTGATGTTTAATATGTAATTACTTGGGGGTTTTGTGTATATACAGTTGTTTATGCATGTATATATGTGTATACATATGTGTTTATGTGGATATGTGTACGGTTTGACTATGTCTCTATGTCTCTCAGTTTTTGCTTTTGGCTGTTTCTATTTTTGTTTTGTTTTCTATTTTCTATTTTTGCTTTTTATTTCTTATTTTGTTTTATTTTCTTTCAACCTGTTGTACAGCACTTTGGTTGGCCTTTGACCAATTTTAAATGTGCTTTACAAATAAACTGAACTTGAACTTGATATATATAGCTGTTGTGGCCCACACGAGACCTACATAAAACCTAGCCAGGTCCCATCATTAACCCATTAAACAGTCTCCTATGGGCCCCAAATGGGCCCTATATGGTGCCCATCAAGGGCCCATCATAAACCCATGTGGGCTATCCCATGTCGGGCCACCATGGAAACTGAGGACAAAATTAGCTGGGTCCCAGTTGGGTAGCCCAGGTGGGCCCCAGAAATCAGCCCAGGTGCAACCCCTTTGGGCCCCACATGGATGTGATGGCTGGATCGTATCTTTCGCGAACTTCTTTTTGTAAGCCATCTATGTACTTTGCCGGCTTTTGAGTCATTTTTACTTAGATATTTGATTACGATACTTTAATTTTAAGATTTGTTTACAACCCGTTTCTGCGTTCTGCTTGGTAGGAATCGCGTTCATGACAATGACCTTGCCCCACAGCGTGGAGACCGGAGGTTGACTCCGCCCACATTCCAATGCTATGGGAACTATGTATTACACGAATGTAGTTAGCTGAACATTTTTCGAAGTTTAGTCTCTTTTTCTTAATCTTTTTAATAAATAATTTTTCTGAGATTTCAACATGGGTAGAACTCCGATATAGCGTCAGTAATTACATACTAGCACCAACAGGGAATTGACGGTAGGAGACTGTAGGCCCTAGGCATGCGACAGTTGTGGATACCGGCTATCTGTGCGACATAATTCATTATTTTCACGCAGTCAGTTATCATTACAATAGATTGTCACCATGTATTGTTGGTCGTATGATATGCCACAGATGCAGAGACAGCACGAGCCAGCTGTTGCCGAAAAGCTAGTAGAATTTGCTATCGTAACCAGTTTCGGCGCACAGACATGTTTCCGAACTTACTGATTAAGCTTGTAGATAACTATCCATGATTAGACTGTCTGCTGTGGTTGCCACCGTCTCAGAAGAGTTTAGAGTAGAATGGTGCTTAAGTACAGCTTTTTTTGGGTGTCTTTTCATGTTATTAAAGCTGTTTTGTGTATATTTTAATGTTATTTATTACCGACGCTATATTGGAGTTTATGTATATGTTCCATTCATGTCGTTCGTGTACCAATAAGTGCTAATTTAGTCATATTTATTAATGCATTACAGGTAAAATTTAATATTATTAACGTATTAAAAAAAGCTCATCCAAATATGATTTTTTTTTCTCTTTTTTGTCATAACATAATTTAGTATGGTATGATGTTGATGTTAACACTTTATAATACATTTGTGTTGTACAACATTTTTACAGCACGTATTAATTCTTAAATTGCAACATGCACTAAGCACGGTTTTTATGTATACACTAATATAGATTAATACTGTAATGTGTAGTTCACTTTTCGTTAAGTCGTGTTAAGAAACGTTTAGTGTTACCGTTGTATTTCTACTCTGGTAGGATCTTAGAAAATGGAAAAATATCAGTTTGGAAAAAATTTATAATTAATAAATATTTGAAATCTTCAGCACACAAAGTCTATACACCTGAGCTATGCAAACTAATGTTTCCATGTGTTTTAAGCTGCTAACATTGGGGAAGATATTTTACAAACTATTTCACGAGAGGATATCCGAGATCTCTTTTCTGGTCCTCAGCACTTCCTGCGGTGCAAAGCCATTTGACTTTTGACTCATAAGGAAGAACAGGTCATTTAAATTAAATACTTGAATTTCTTTGACCTGTTAGTGGACATAGTTTCAGTAGAGACGATTTATACGCAAGTTAGTGTGATTTTAAGAATTACACATACACACAAGTGATGTTCCTTGAATAAAAATATAAAAGACTTTGTTTGATTTGATTATTGTACATACCGTATTTATTTGAGTATATCGCGCACACGTATATAACGCGCACCCCTAATTTTCGATTAAAAATCGGTATAGAATTTTGTTTCACACCAAGCATTGTAATTGACAAAAAACGTTGTTGAACACGTGCAAAAAAACATTTATTTATTGTATAACATATACTTATATAACTTATATAACATATACTTATTGACAACATAAACTAATGAACACAATACCGAAAGAGAATTACCGGTAAAAATATTTATTTCAAATCCTTCGTCAGATTCCTCATCAGAGACACTAAAGAGTTGCTCCCATTCTTCTGGAGCTAATTTTTCATCAGTGTCCCAGTTGGCAGGAACATCTGTTTCTCCGCTTTCTTCTGCGTCTGAATTCCACAGCAGGTCATCTTCTGTGCCGTCCATTTTATTGCTGATGCCTGTCTTCACAAAAAACACAAAATGTCTGTCTTCTCCGTAACGTGTGGGTGAGGAAATGAAGCGGCGAGGGGACGTTTTTTTTTCTTCGCCCTCACATACAGTGAGAGGCTGCAGCCTGTGTTACAGGATGTAATGTATCATGCAATCGGCAATCGATTGCTTTGGGCTATGTTGCGGTTGTTGCCGCGGTTTATGTTTGAATACAGTTGCTGAATTGCACTCACGAGTCTGCCTTTTATTTTATGCATATATTGCTACTTAAACAGCCTGTAAAATGCGCAGCGCAAACTCACAATTCGCCGACGCCCTCAAAGGACCGGCCGTCAAAACAAACCCCAGCCCAGCCCAGCCCAGCCCAGCCCAGCCCAGCCCTCGTGCATAACGCGCATCCCTAACTTTATTTTTTTGGAAGAAAATTTTGCACGTCATACTCGAATAAATACGGTATGTGTATTTTAGGGGCACACTATTCCTGTTGAAGTCCAAAGTTCATCAGCAGATGACGAACAAGTTCAACACAAGATGACCCCAGCACTTCAAAGTTTTTAAAGATACCCAGCACAGAATATGTTCTCTTCACTGACCGTGAACTACAGCATGTGAGATGCACATACTTTGAGAAGCAGCAGAAGAAATTTCATTGACTCTGATGCTTTGAAGGAGCAAGACAGACCAACACCAATGTTACAGGCATACCCCTGCTTCAAAGAACTGGACCATGTGAGTACACTAAAGCATAATTTAGACTGATGTAAAACATACTGACATCCCATATCCTCTGACTAAATACAGGCATACAAGTTGGTGAATTTTTTTTTTTTAAATTAACATTAAATGGTTAATATTCTTTCAGGCAATGGATGAACTGCTGAGAATCATTGATCAAAACAATTGGCAATACATTTCTGAGGTAAAGAGCAGGTGGGAGACCTTCAGCTCCAAGCTTCAGTTTTATGGAGTGATGAAGAAAGCCATGAAGCCTCCAAGGACATTAAATGGAGGTAAAGCTTAATTTCAGTGGGATAGAATATACCCACAGACCTAGTGTCTTCCATATTGATATAGATCTCCTCTTGTGTGTTTCTTTGTCTTTTTCCACCTCCACTAGTTGAACATGCTGTAGCTGTTTTTACTGCCCTGCCACTGCTCTTCCCATCTGCCACTGCTGCAGCAAAGAAACCAGTCCCAACGAGTGAGCTTCTTTTCCACGTTCTTACAGTGAGTTTTACTTGATTAGTGATAAATTATTAGTGCCTACTTTCAATAAAATACTGGATTAAAACTCTTAATTGGGATATGTAAAATTGGCCATAAAATGCAAAATAGTTCACTGAAAAATGTCACAATTTACTCACTCATGTTGTTCCAAATGTGGCATGACGAGGGAAAAAAATAAAAAATAATTTGCCAAAGATATGGGCAAGGCGAGCGTGTGTGTCGCTTCACGACCGTCACTTACATGTTAGCAATATTGCCAGACTACGCCACCTTGGGAGTTCCACCCAAAGAATCTTACTAAGAACCTTTAACACAGGTTCCCTACCCAGTGGCGAATAAATTGTGGAGACACCAGTATGAATAAAACTATGACTTTTATTGACAACAGAATCACTGAACCCAACATAAAGAAACTTATAATTCACATTAAGGAGCTGCAGCCTAATTCACAGGAAGGACCGGTCAATGAATATTCTCCTAAACTTACACAAACAACAAAAAAACCCCAGTGCACACTGCAGACCGCAAAGACTACCACCACCAAAAAGAGATCCTCCATCCTGATCAGAAGGCCAGCAGCTCCTAAAAAGAAATACACAACCACAGTAATCCTACACAAGATCACGTAGTTCAATTAAATATACACAAATTTTAAGAACTTCAAACAATTGAAACAAAGTGGATCACAATAAGTTAATCAAAAACAATCACGATACAAAAGAACAAACAATATAGAAAGGATACTTCAAACAAACACAAAAACAATTAACACACTTCCAAAGTAATAGTTTATACACAAAATAACACAAATCAAAATAGAGAAAACAAAGCTCCTTAAAGGTCCAAGACGACCGTGACCGGAGCCTTATGAATCCAGTGACAATTAATAAGAGCAAGACAGCAGTGTCGCCACTGCACTGATGTTGTTCACCCTCCAATCCTATGCAAGAGACATAGAATTAGTTTATGATCATCCGTGAAGACAATAACTGATCATCTACTCACCAGATGGCCACAGGAACTGGAAACCTGAATGAACTGAACTCAGCCTTTATGCAACAGCCGCCGCCAGTATACTATACACTAAAATACATAAAATGTGGCTCGCAGTGCTTCCACAGCTGAGAGATAAGTTACATAAAACTCACTACATACCTGGGGGAGAAGAAACATACCAGTCGCTCATTCACCACTCCAAACACTGCACCAACAGATTAAAACTGCGCGCACAAGATAGTAGGACGCCACACTCTCTTTAACGCGAAGATTGGACAAACGGTCACAAAATGCAGATTAGCAGTGCTACTCAAAACACAGCTCAAACAAAGATGTTAAATGACCAAATCCAGCATGCATCTTAGGCCATGTCAATGGAGATGACATCAATGCAGGAAGTGACACCTGCCTAGATGCATACAGCCATGCCTTTTATAGATGGTACCGAGCAAACGGCCCACCCATAGTAGCTAATCTGCTTAATTAGCCAATCTGCTACACAAAGAAGATATTTTGAAGAATGTTGATAACCCAACAGATCTGGGTCACCATTGACTTTCATAGTATTATTTTTTTCTACAATGAAAGTCAACGGTGTTCCAGATCTGTTGGGTTATCAACATTCTTCAAAATATCATCTTTTGAGTTCAACAGATCACAGAAACTCACTACAAAGCACAGTCAATACAGGTCTGAACAACTTGAGGGTGAGTAAACGACCATGTTAATTTGTCAGTGAACTTTCCTTTTAATGAAATGACCTATAGGCCTCACCTAGCTATTGGGTAAAAAAACATCCTTCTAGAGAGCTCATTAATCACTTCCATCCTACAACAAATAAAACATCAAACTTATTATTTTGACGTATGCTGTGTTTGTAGTCTGAATTCTGTATTTTTATATATTTGTCTTTCCAGTCCTCGGAGGATACTGATAACTACATCCACCGACGAGTGTTTTCCAGCCCTGTCTTGGTGGTTGGTGAGACAACAGCATTCTGGTTTTAGGTACTACCCCAGTTCTAACATTTGACAAAGACGTGCTGCATGAGGGGCCTCTCTACCTCCTGGCCAGTGATTTTACCTCATCCTTTTCCCCCAGTTTTGGACTGTTTATCCTGCTGTGCCTCAATTGTTTACAAAGAAAATGTTAATTCTTGAATGGCAGTCCATTAAAAGGATTTTTGACCCAATAATTAAAGTTCTGTCTTCATTTACTCACACTTATATTGTTTTTGGTTGGGGCAGGGTAGTATTGTTGTAAAATGTTAAATATTCTAGCTTTAATACAATCTTCCCTAAAATTATTATATTCAATGCATATATAAAGTAAAAACTGCTTAGTTTTCAGCATGTTTGTCTAGTTTTAAGACCAAATGTTTTTTTTTGTGTGACTAGATTTAAGTTAAAATATTATAGTTTTAAAGCAGTTTTCACTCATTTCTGTTATTCAATGGTTTAAAATAGGGGGGGGGGGGGGGGGGGGGGGATACGTATTTTAAGCATATTTGTCTAATTTTAAGACCAAAACTATTTTTAGTGGCTAGATTTAAGTTAAAAAATTCTAGTTTTAAAGCAGTTTTCACTAATTTATGTGTTACTCAATGCTTATAAATGGGTAAAAAATACTAATTTTAAGTATTTTTGTCTAGTTATAAGATACAGTGGCATTTCTTATTGACTAGATAATTCTGCTACTTTCAAGAAATCCTACCAAGTCATTTTTGCTTACCCCATTGGCAGATTTTTTTGCTTGATTTTAGTAAGAATTACCTAGATTTAAGTAAATCTTGCTGTTTTCAAGAGGGGCATTTTTTGCAGTGCGATGGAGGCCTTAATACCCCTCAGGTTTTTAAAACAGACCTGCAACTTCTCTTGTGATTCCATCAATTATTTTTCTGACCTGCTGCTTTGAAATTTTTACAACCAGTGGCGCTGTGGCTTAGTTGGTGCCTGTCTAGTAAACAGGAGATCCTGGGTTCAAATCCCAGCAGTGCCTAATCTGTGGCTTGTAGGCATAGTCCTTCAACCTTTTCAGACATAACATTCTCTTCAGAACAGACACAGTGGACTTCTACTTTGTGAATTATAGCTTTCACAATGATCTGAAAGCAGATAATCAAAATCTCTTGTCTCTTCTATTTACATTATACATATATTATTTTATTTTTCCTATTTGTACCTATATTCTTTTCTTTGTCTTATTGTTCATATGTTCTTTTTCTTTTTCTTATTTGAATGAGGTATAAAGAGTGATTTATAATCAAGTTAGGGCTTTTTATTAGTCAAAAACCTTTCTTTGCTCTTCTGTATTTTTCCATAGAGTAAGGATGAATATTGTCAGCACTTCTCAACTGATAGGACATGTTATCAGAATGTTTTGGGTACTGTTTCTGTTGAGAGTTGGAGCCTGAGCCGAGTTCAGCCTTGGAGAAGCTGTATGTGTGTGTGTGTGTGTGTGTTAATATGGTCTGTATTGGTGAGGTGATTAGCTGGCACCATAAAAAAAAATTTTTTTACAAGCCAGGTCACGAACCTGTCAACCATGTGATCAACGAAGATATGCTTCAGACTGTCTGCTCTTGTGTGGAAAATTACTAGTTCTGTTTTTCTTTCTTTCTTTCTTTCTTAGCCGATCAGAATAATTTAACTGTCATCATTGATGTAGTTAGTACCCTCTGTTAGAGTATAACTGCTGTAACAATGTTATTGCATGTGGGGTGGCCTACAAACTCCTTGTGAGACCTGAAGCTTCTGCTGATGAAACTGCAAACTAAACTTCACTAAAAAAATTCTATTGACTGCACTTCTGACTCCTGGTCTTTATTCAACATATCTGGTCCTCGGGTCTTAACTGTAAATTCCCCTACAGTTAATGGTGGAGAGTGCGCGGGCAATTCATTCTTCGGTGACATCCCTGGTCGAACAACAAACAAGGTAGAAAGTGTTAGTCTGTCTAGGTGGAAGTGACTGGAAAGGGGATCAGGATAGCATCACTCAGACGTGAGTTTTGAAGTTACACCGCCATATAATATGCAATAAATGTCATATGGTTAGTGGGACTGGCTAGACTACAGGAGCGCCACAAGGTGTAATAGTCACTCGTATCCGTAGACTGGTTGAAGTCTCTTCTTCCAGGTAGGCGGAAGGCAGCGCAGAGGGACGCACTTGTGGGACAGGGGAAGGCCCACAAAGGAGAGTAAGACACCGGATGGGAACATGGGTTCGATCCCCGGTTTCCGTGTAGATCCGTGGCACTGTGAACCTGACTTGATCTCTTCCACTTCAGATAGGGGTACCCCAAATTTAGTGAATCAGGCAGTTAGGGACTAAAGCATTAGTTAATTATAAAATAAATAATCTGAAATAAATATAGGGCAAACTTGTTATCCAGGGATGCATATGGAATGATTCCTGCAAAAGTAAATTTTACGAGAAAATTTTGTGACCCGAATTGGTTTGGACAAGGATATGTGACTTGGTGTTTTTGTAGTATACTTTGTGGTTTCATCATGCAGAAGCCACAGCTGTGTTATTCAAAGATCGCCGCCTCCATCTCTTCCTACCGTGCCTTCAGGTGAGTATGAACTTTGACTAAAATATGGCTAACAATAACCGAGTAGTCTGATTATTACTGATTGATTAAATAAGCAGAAGAGAGGCTGTAAACAGCTCTGCTTCTCAAAGTGAATTTTCAGAGCTCAGTAGGAAAATGTCTGCTAGAAGTCTGTGTTTTTAATTCTGATTGTAAAAATAAGAATGAAAGTCATGATAAAATAACGAAACGGAGAAGAGAAGATATTAATGGCTGTACACAGCTCTGCTCTTCAAAAGCAAAATTTCAGAGCTCAATAAGAAAATGCTCCTAGTTTTAATTTGATTGGAAATTTGTGAGCAAAGAAAGAGCTTGAACGATATATAAATGTCTACTAGATGTGATAAAGTAACAACCATTTCTGGTGTTAAGTAGATTTGAAAAGAAGATCAGTGTCTAATATACCAACATTTACGTTTTCATCTGGAAAAGAACAAAAATAAGATTAAAGTCTTAAGGAATTCTTTTGAAAGAAAGATTTGTAATGAGGAGTTTTATAGTGAATGGATAAGGATAAATTGCGTCAAATTACAGACAATGACTCCAAAAGATGGGAGTTTCAGTAATATGCAAAAAGACAACTATAAAATTATAATTCTTTGAAAACGTATTTTTGGCAAAGATTTCTGAAACGGGCCAGAGTCAAAATAAAGTAGAAAAATGTTAAAAGTACACAAAAATGCAGTGTTCCAGTCCTTGAATGCCTCTGAGTCTCTCTCTCTCTCATTTCAAAGTCAGCTAAATGCTGTTATCTGAGTCTATGTCATCAGTGATAAACAATTTACAGGAAGTGTTTCAGTGAAAATCATAGACACAGAGACGTTACAGGAAATCATGTTACAGGCAGTTCAAAAATTCCACATTTAGGATTGTGTACATTCAATTTGTGGTTAAAGGTTTCAACAACTAAAAGACCTTCCTTTTTCTTTTCAAGCTGCAAGTCAGCTATCAGGGCGTTGTCAAGTCAAGTCACCTTTACTTATATAGCGCTTTTTACAATACAGATTGTTTCAAAGCAGCTTTACATTGGTCACATGAAAACATTATAAACAAAGTTTGTTTGGCTGAACGGCAGCCTTAAAAGAGCAGGCGAATTATTACAATTGATGAATATTAAGTGTTAAGTTATGATTATTGATTGATTTGATTTATTGATAGTTTGATTATTATATTGATAATTCAAGTCTAATATTAAGTCTAATTTGAGGGTTTAGTAGAGTCACGGTCTCCGCAGACACTTCAGGCCAGTGCTGTGCTCGTGTTCAGGTGCAGGTCCTTCATCTGATCTGGATACGGCCCGTATCCGGCTGACCACGGTAACCTCGGAATAAACAGAGAACAATATCAGCGTAGATGCCATTCTTCTTCTGATGTATCGAGTACATCAGATGTTATGGGAATGTTCCCGGTTCCGGCTGATCTAAATTATGCAGCCTAACAATCATTTTACATGATTTGGATTAAAAATGTATGTATAATAACCACCTAGTAAAGCATTACAATAATCTAGCCTTGAACTCATGAACGCATGAACTAACTTTTCCGCATTTGTCTTTGAGAGCATATGTAGGGGATTTACAGTTAAGACCCGAGGAGCAGACATGTTGAATGAAGACCAGGAGTCAGAAGTGCAGTCAATAGAAGAAATTTTAGTGAAGTTTAGTTTGCAGTTTCATCAGCAGAAGCTTCAGGTCTCACAAGGAGTTCGTAGGCCGCCCCAAATACATTAACATTGTTACAGCAATTATACTCTAACAGAGGGTGCTAACTACGTCAATGATGA
Source organism: Rhodeus uyekii (assembly GCA_037043235.1). Classification (NCBI taxonomy): domain Eukaryota; kingdom Metazoa; phylum Chordata; class Actinopteri; order Cypriniformes; family Acheilognathidae; genus Rhodeus; species Rhodeus uyekii. The sequence goes on from JAWRVZ010000921.1 coordinate 30,179, forward strand.
CGTTTAAATTATTCTGATTGGCTAAGAAAGAAAGAAAGAAAGAAAGAAAAACAAAACTAGTAATTTTCCACACAAGAGCAGACAGTCTGAAGCTTATCTTCGTTGATCACGTGGTTGACGGGTTTGTGACGTGGCTTGTCGAGAACAACAAGTCATTCCGTCTCCTGATGGTGCCAGTTTATCACCTCACCAATACAGACCATATTAACACACACACACAGATACACTGCTTCTCCAAGGCTGAACTCGGCTCAGGCTCCAACTCTCAACAGAAACAGTACCCAAAACATTCTGAAAACATTCTCTATCTGTTGAGAAGTGCTGACAATATTAATCCTTACTCTATGGAAAACTACAGAAAAGTAAAGAAAGGTTTTTAACTAATAAAAAGCCCTAACTTGATTATACATCACTCTTTACAACTCATTCAAATAAGAAAAAGGAAAAAGTACATATGAAAAATAAGACAAAGAAAAGAATATAGGTATAAATAGGAAAAATAAAATAATTTATATATAATGTAAATAGAAGAGACAAGAGATTTTGATTATCCGCCTTCAGTCCCCTCTTTTAGACCAATGTGGGGTCCAATACCACCACTTCTGGTCTATCCAGTGAGATCGGTACGGAAGGCCGGAGTGGTCACAGTTGTCTCTTCACCCCATCATGGACAAGCCGGATACTAAAAATTCTGGTACCCATGGAAGGGGCTCTCCAACCTTCCACTCACAACAGGGCGTTGAGCTTCTCTCTTGTCAGTTGGTTGTTCAAGCGGTTGGTCAGCTGCACCAGCCTCATCTCCTCCTCCACAGGATTAATAGTCCTGCAGGCAGATTTAAAGACATACAAACAAAAACACAAAAACGGATACACATCCCCAATCCGATACATGCACCAAAGGCATAAACTAGATATTTAACTATGCCCATGGCCAAGTCCTCTGGTGCCGCAACAAACTCCAATGGTTTCTGTAACATCAGTGAACATGGACCCATCTGATCTAAGCCACACTGAATTTATATACTCATAGCCTGCGAACGTTCCAGTTCCTTTAATTTGTTTTAGGAACTTCTCAATGTAATTCACGCGGTCAGACTTCAATAATGGATAATACTTGGTAATAATACTTTACGCTTCATTTTAGCAAAACACAACCCTAATTCAGCACAAGTACCATGTTTGTACGTTTTGGCCGGGTACCATGAAGGTCCCAAAGAATGTTCCAGCTTATGGTTGGCACAATTGCTGAAATTTGGTTTGGAAGAAAGATCTCTAATCTTTTGTACTGGTGGAATCGGTCGTAAAAACTGATGAAATTAATTTTCCTTATTGAACCATGCATCTCCTAACGCTACATCTGACCTCTGAGGCCACATAAACACCTGAAACTGTCGAAAATACCTCCAAGCCAAATCATCAATTGTCACTGGCACGAGAGATTTCCACTCTTCTTACTGCTATTTCCAAAAACAAGTGAAACATGTTAATATGAATCCAAGCAGCAACATTGTAGGCTAGGGATGTGGCGCTTTTACATTTACTTTCAAGATGGTCATGCAACTGTTTCATTTCAAAGATGTTTTTGTTTGCCATAATCAAAGCAAAATTATATTGATACAAAACATCCATAAGACTAGCCCAGGTATAATCGGGTTTAACAAAAGACGATAGCAGCAGCTATCGCAGGGGTCAAGGATATGCCCATTCCATGGGAACTTTGCATATCCTTGACCCCTGCGATAGCTGCTGCGACATTCTTACATTTTCTAGTTTGTTCAGGAGGGAAGTTTTTAAAGAACCACTTCTGGATCTCCTTACCCAGACAGCGTTCCACGTGTATTGTCTCTTTCCACGGATCATCTAACCTGGTGTATCTAGGCCATGTATCTAGGCCATGAAATAGAAAGAGCACTGACAAGAGGCAAATCATTATTACTACCGTTTAGATCAAAGTTGTCCTTATCGGTCTTGTCCATTCGTCCTAACGTGTCAGAGACTACACCATAAGACCTGTCTGCATCCCATCGAACCAAATGAACTGTAGTTGGCTTCAAAACTTCCCATCTCATTCAAAGTCAGTGAAATGCTGTTATCTGAGTCTGTGTCATCAGTTATAAACAATTTACAGGAAGTGTTCCAGTGAAAATCATAGACACAGAGAAGCTAAAGGAAATCATGTTACAGGCAGTTCAAAACTTTTAAAAGTTCCACATTTATGATTGTGCACATTAAATTTGTTGTTAAAAGTTTCAACAACTAAATGCCTTTAAAGAGGAGTTTTAAAATAAATTTAAATAAGTTAAATAAAAATGAAGACCTGATTGTAAAAGTGAGATTCAATTGTTTGATTAAATTGTTATGACCAGTAATTTTTGTTTTTGTCTCCACCATGTACAAGGCTGATGGAGTAGACAATGGTGATAGCGATGCTGAGATTAAATACAGATAATAAGCTATGTGTAACCGCACCGATGCAGTCGTGTGTGAAACACGGAGACACACGACACACGGGGATAACTTAATAAACACAAAAGGAACTTTAATTATAAACAATAAACAAAAAGGGCACACGGGGGTGCAAAAAAACAGAAACTCGGAGAGAGAGAAACTTCTACAAGTCAAGTCAAGTCAAGTCACCTTTATTTATATAGCGCTTTTTACAATGTAGATTTACAGTGGTCACAGAAAAGACAATATAAACAAAATTTGTTTGGCTGAACAGCAGCTCCAAAAGAGCAGGCGAATCAATACAATTGATGAACTTTAAGTGTTAAGTTTCCCCAACTGAGCAAGCCATAGGCGACAGCGGCAAGGAACCAAAACTCCGGCAGGTGACGTAACGAATGAAGAATAGAATGGAGAAAAAACCTTGGGAGAAACCAGGCTCAGTCGGGGGACCAGTTCAAACAGTACATGATTATTATATTGACAACAATTCAAGTCCAATATGAAGTCCAATTTGGTCCGGTTGGAGATGGGTTCATGATCATCACAGGGGAGGGTCTAGTAGAGTCACGGTCTCCGCAGACACTTCAGGGTAGTGCTGTGCTCGTGTCCAGGTCCTTCATCTGATCTGGATACGGCCCGGATCCGGCTGACCACGGTAACCTCGGAATAAACAGAGAACAATATCAGCGTAGATGCCATTCTTCTTCTGATGTATCGAGTACATCAGGTGTTATGGGAATGTTCTCGGTTCCGGCTTATCTAAATTATGCAGCCTAACAATCATTTTACATGATTTGGATTAAAATGTATGTATAATGTGTTATGTGTATGCCAGGTTGAAAAGATGTGTTTTTAGTCTAGATTTAAACTGACAGAGTGTGTCTGCTTCCCGAACTGTATTAGGAAGACTGTTCCAGAGTTTAGGAGCTAAATAGGAAAAGGACCGCCAGCAGTTGACTTTGATATTCTAGGTATTATAAGCTGGTCAGTATTTTGGGATCGCAATAGACGTGAAGGACTATAATGTGTTAAGAGATCGCTCAAGTACTGGGGAGCTAAACCATTTAATGCTTTGTAAGTAATTAGCAAGATTTTAAAATGTATTCGGTGATTAATAGGAAGTCAGTGCAGGTTTGACAGAACTGGGCTAATATGCTCATATTTCCTGGTTCTAGTAAGAACTCGAGCTGCTGCATTTTGGACCAGCTGGAATTTGTTTATTAAGCGTGCAGGGCAACCACCTAGTAGAGCATTACAATAATCTAGCCTTGAACTCATGAACGCATGAACTAACTTTTCCGCATTTGTCTTAGAGAGCATATGTCGCAATTTAGATATATTTTTAAGATGGAAGAATGCCGTTTTACAGATGCTAGAAACATGGCTTTCAAATGAAAGATTGGTATCAAAGAGCACACCCAGGTTTCTAACTGACGACGAAGACTTGACAGAACAGCCATTGAGTGTTAGGCAGTAGTCTAGATTATTACGCGCTGAACTTTTTGGTCTAATAATTAGAATCTCTGTTTTTTCAGAATTAAGCAGTAGAAAGTTATTAGTCATCCAATTTTTTATATCGGTTATGCATTCTGTTAATTTAGTGAATTTGTTTGTTTCATCCGGATGAGAAGAAATATAGAGCTGAGTATCATCAGCGTAACAATGAAAGCTAATGCCATGCTTCCTAATAACTGCACCCAAAGGAAGCATGTACAGGGTGAAAAGCAATGGTCCTAACACTGAACCTTGAGGAACTCCATACTGAACCCGTGACCGATATGACATCTCCTCATTTACTGCTACAAACTGATAACGGTCAGATAAGTATGATTTGAACCAGGCTAATGCAACTCCACTAATGCCAACATAATTTTCAAGTCTATTCAGAAGGATTTTGTGGTCAATTGTATCAAATGCAGCACTAAGGTCCAGTAACACTAACAGAGAGATACAACCACGATCGGATGATAAGAGCAAATCATTAGTAACTCTAATAAGAGCAGTCTCAGTACTATGATATGGTCTAAATCCTGACTGGAAATCCTCGTAGATGCTGTTTCTTTCTAGAAAGGAACATAGTTGTGAAGATATTGCCTTTTCTAGAATCTTTGACAAAAAAGGTAGATTCGATATCGGCCTGTAATTAACTAATTCTGTAGGATCAAGTTGTGGTTTTTTAATAAGCGGTTTAATTACGGCCAGCTTAAAGGTTTTTGGTACGTATCCTAATGACAAAGATGAATTAATAATATTAAGGAGAGGATCTATGATCTCTGGAAGCAACTCTTTCAGTAGCTTAGTTGGTATTGGGTCTAGCATACATGTTGTTGATTTTGATGATTTAACGAGTTTAGACAATTCTTCCTCCCCAATAGCAATGAAGGAGTGGAATTTTTCTTCGGGGACACTAAAATTTACTGTATTTTGTGATATTTTTGTAGACGGTTGCATGGTTATAATTTTCTCTCTAATATTATGAATTTTGCAAGTAAAGAAGTCCATGAAGTCATTACTGCTGTGCTGTTTTAAAGCATCTGGGGTTGAGGCTTTATTTCTTGTTAATTTAGTCACTGTCTCAAATAAATACCTAGGGTTGTATTTGTTTTCTTCTAAGAGGGTGGAAAAGTAAGCAGATCTAGCTGATTTTAAGGCTTTTCTGAATGCAATAGAGCTGTCTTTCCATGAAATGCGAAAAACCTCTAGCTTAGTTTTTTTCCAGCTCCGCTCCATTTTTCTGGCTGCTCTCTTGAGGGCCCGGGTGTGCTCGTTGTACCACGGTGTTGGACTATTTTCTTTAATCTTCTTTAAGCGCAACGGAGCAACAGTGTCTAAAGTGCTGGAAAAGAGAGAGTTAATAGTTTCTGTTGCAACATCAAGTTCTTCTAGGCTATCTGGGATGTTAAGTAGATCAAACTGATCAGGAAGATTATTTATAAAGCTATCTTTTGTGTTAGGAGTGATAGTTCTACTATATTTATAACAGGGAGTTAGTTTTTCGACTTTGGCTAAAGGTAGTCTACACGCAACTAAGTAATGATCTGAGATGTCATCGCTCTGCTGCAGAATTTGAACAGTATCAACATTGATCCCATGCGACAATATTAGATCTAAAGTATGATTATGAGAATGAGTGGGTCCTGATACATGTTGTGTAACTCCAATAGAGTTTAAGATGTCTCTAAATGCCAATCCCAATGCGTCTTTTTCATTATCTACATGGATATTAAAATCACCGACAATTATGACTTTATCTGCAGACATTACTAATTCTGAGAGAAAATCAGCAAATTCTTTGATAAAGTCTGTATGGTGCCCTGGTGGCCTATATAGAATAGCCAACACAAAAGTTAAATAGGAATTATTACTTGCACTAGATAATTTTACATTAAGGACCATCGCTTCAAAAGAATTATATTTCAAATTAGACCTTTGAGCAGTACTGATCGTGTTACTATAAATTACAGCAACACCTCCTCCTTTACCTTTCAGACGAGGCTCATGTTTATAATAGTAATCTTGAGGGGTGGACTCATTTAAAGTAATGTAATCATCTGGTTTTTGTCATGCGCTGGGTGCTGTGTGCGAAGCAGAGACAGACGAGGAGACACTGGAGATACTGCTGACGGATTTATTAACACAAAACACTTTAAACTACAAACAGAAAACGCACGCGATGGTGCAAACTCAGAAACTCGGGAGATACTTCAACACACTCTAACGGCACTAAGAACACTGACAATCATCCACACCGACACAGGGAACATGAGGGAGATTTAAACATGAGGGCAAATGGGGAACAGCTGACATAATTAACGGGGTAATGACTAACAAGACAGGCGTGGGAAGGAATGGGGAGACACGGGGAAACCCGGAAGTGCTAGACGTGACAGCACGCCCCCTCCCACAAGGCGTGACCTCACGCCGTAAGAGACACACCTTGGGGAGGGAAGGGAGGGGGACCCGGAGGAGGACAAAACAAACAAGACAACCATTCAACCTAACCAGGGTGGGAGGGTGGGCACCCTGGAGACCAGGATACACAGAGTCATGGAGGTCTCCAGGGTGGTGCTGGGGCTATAGGGAACCAGGGTGGTGCAGGCGGGACCAGGGGCCAGGCACCGGGAAGTGTCCAAGGAGGTGCTGGGGGAACTAGGGGCCAGTCCAGGGAGAGAGTCCAGGGAGGTACCGGGGGAACTAGGGGCCAGGCTTGAGTGAGTGTCCAGGGCGGTGCTGGGGAGACAGGGTGCTGGGCAGTGTGGAAAGTCCAGGGCGGAGCCGGGGTCCTGACTTTCCCCGGAGGCTCCGCCTCCTTTTCCCCACCCACCCTCAAAATCACACTATCACCCCCCCCCAAAAAAATTCTTGAGAGGCCTCCCCGGGAAGCCGTCGGAAGGCCTAGATGGTACTAGGGGGAGGCGGAGGCGCTCGGGGGGCGCCGGCAGGGCGAGGCGCTCGGGAGGCGCCGGCAGGGCGAGGCGCTCGGGAGGCGCCGGCAGGGCGAGGCGCTCGGGAGGCGCCGGCAGGGCGAGGGGTTCTTGGAGGTCTGGACGAGCTTGGAGGTCTGGGAGCGGGTCCAGAGGGACCGGCGGAGGTGGTTCTGGCCACGGGAGGTCCTCCTCGACCGGCGGAGGTGGTTCTGGCCACGGGAGGTCCTCCTCGACCGGCGGCGGTGAGTCAGGCCACGGGAGGTCCATGGCGGCCGCGGGACGCAGACTCAATTTATTCATGAGACCCGGTTCACTCAGTTCGGTCTCGGGACTCGGTTCACTCAGTTCGGTCTCGGGACTCGGTTCACTCAGTTCGGACTCGGGACTCGGTTCACTCAGTTCAGACTCGGGACTCGGTTCACTCAGTTCAGACTCGGGACTCGGTTCACTCAGTTCAGACTCGGGACTCGGTTCACTCAGTTCAGACTCGGGACTCGGTTCACTCAGTTCAGACTCGGGACTCGGTTCACTCAGTTCAGACTCGGGACTCGGTTCACTCAGTTCAGATTCGGGACTCGGTTCACTCAGTTCAGACTCGGGACTCGGTTCACTCAGTTCAGACTCGGGACTCGGTTCACTCAGTTCAGACTCGGGACTCGGTTCACTCAGTTCAGACTCGGGGCGATGGCCGCTCCTCTTACCCCGTTTACGACGGCGGCAGCGGCTCGGGGGCGTGGCACCGGTCGTGGAGCTCGGGAGCGATGGCTCGGATACGGCGATCGAGAACGATGGTTCGGACGCCTCCTCGACCTTGAAGTCGGATCCATTGAGCCATAATATGAGGTTGATGTTGTCACTCAATGAGAATCTTGTTCCTTCAAGGCTCCGGAGGGTCATGGTGTCTAGCCCTCGTTCGAATAGGGAATTCAAAAACACATCGTCCCATTTCACCAGGTGCGTGAGATCAATAAATTTCCGCACATAGTCCTCAAGGCGGCGGCCACTTTGCCGGGAAGCCAGCAGTTGAAGCTCAGCTTCTCTCTGACGAAAATAATCCATTTCGCCGGTGAAGTCCTTTGGGGGTGACAAACCCGGTGGATGATTCTGTCAAGCGCTGGGTGCTGTGTGCGAAGCAGAGACAGACGAGGAGACACTGGAGATACTGCTGACGGATTTATTAACACAAAACACTTTAAACTACAAACAGAAAACGCACGCGATGGTGCAAACTCAGAAACTCGGGAGATACTTCAACACACTCTAACGGCACTAAGAACACTGACAATCATCCACACCGACACAGGGAACATGAGGGAGATTTAAACATGAGGGCAAATGGGGAACAGCTGACATAATTAACGGGGTAATGACTAACAAGACAGGCGTGGGAAGGAATGGGGAGACACGGGGAAACCCGGAAGTGCTAGACGTGACGTGACCGTGACAGTTTTAGCCAGGTTTCTGTCAAACACAGCACATCTAGTTTATGATCTGTAATTATATCATTTACAATAAGTGCTTTTGAGGAAAGGGATCGTATATTCAGCAACCCAAGCTTTATCATTTGTTCATTTGTGTTATAACCGTTCTTAGTTTTTTGTAAATCAATTAAATTTTTACCCTTAAACAGTTTTGAGAGTTTTTTGTATTTGCTAATTCGTGGAACAGACACAGTCTCTATAGGATATCTAGGAGAAAGAGTTTCTATGTGTTGTAATTTATCTGACCTCTGTGACGTGAGACAGCTAGCAGACGGTCGGTTTAGCCAGTTTGTCTGCTTCCTGACCTGGACCCCAGTTAGTCAAGGTTTAGCTCTAAGACTATATGCCAAATTACTAGAGAGAAGAGCGGCACCATCCCAGGTGGGATGAATACCATCTCTTTTTAACAGGTCAGGTCTGCCCCAAAAACTTTTCCAATTGTCTATGAACCCTATGTTATTCTGCGGGCACCACTTAGACATCCAGCCATTGAGTGAGGATAATCTGCTAAGCATCTCATCACTCCTGCGCATAGGGAGAGGTCCAGAGCAAATTACAGTGCCTGACATCGTACTTGCGAGTTCACACACCTCTTTAATATTAGTTTTAGTGATCTCCGACTGGCGAAGTCGGACATCATTAGCGCCGACGTGAATAACAATCTTAGAATATTTACGATTAGCCTTAGCCAGCACTTTTAAATTTGCTTTGACGTCAGGCGCTCTGGCTCCCGGCAAACATATGACTATGGTGGCTGGAGTCTCTATTTTCACATTCCGAGTAATAGAATCGCCAATCACTAGGGCACTTTCAACAGGTTTCTCAGTGGGTGCGTCACTGAGTGGGGAGAACCTGTTTGATGTTCTAATCGGAATGGAACAGTGGTTTTTTGACCCGTGATTATGCCGTCTCACAGTCACCCAGTTGCCCTGCTGCACGGGCTCTACAGCCGGAACCGAACAATGTACAGGGTTTGCTAAGCTAGTCGCATCCAAAGCAGTATCTAAAACCCTTGCATTCTTACTATCCTCAATTAAAGTTTGGATGCGTGTCTCTAATTCTGAAACCTTCTCTGTCAGCCTAATTATGTCCCTACATTTATCACATGTGAACCCTTCACAGCTGAAAGAGACAGACAAACTATGCATGAAGCAGGCAGTGCATGTAACAATTGCTAAAGAAGATGACATGACTCACCGCGTGTGTTGATCCAACTTGTTGACCAGTTGTTTGATGAAGTCGGGAAAAAGACGCGAGCGAGAAAAACGCTGTATGCACAGACAGTAAGATAGCACAATGCTAGCGCGTTTAGCGACTAGATTAAAGCTAACGATTATAATTTATTAAATAATCTAGTATTGTATTGTATTTAGCAATATGAACGAACGTCGAGTTTAAAATCTAAAACAAAAACAAGTTTAAACGACGCAAACAGACGCAATCCACTCGAGCAAACAGGAAACAGCAGCAGCAGTGCAGCAGTCAAAATGGTCCGTCTCAACAGGAAGTCCTAGCATCTTTTTTTCTACAAGAAACATTCAAAGACTGACAATCACAATGGAGCACAAGAGGGTTTAAATACACTAGGAAATAACAAACAGGTGGCGAACTAACTAGGTAATCACAGACTAAGACAGCTACGGCAACACATGAGGGACAAACAAGAGGATCATGACAGGACTGTGACAGTAGCTCCCCCTCCCGAAAGGCGCGACCTCGCGCCTAAACAGGTCTACAGCGGAGGGAGGGAGGGGGACCAGGGGGAGGACTGAACAAAGTACAACATAGAGTCCAAACAAAAATCATCAAGTCCATGGGGGTGCAGGAGGGATCAGGGGCCAGGCAGAGGGAGGTGTCCAGGGGGGAGCAGGCGGGGTCAGGAGCCAGGCACCCGAGTCAGTCCATGGTGGAGCCGACGGGCCAAGGTCCCTGAGTGACGCCGCTGGCTCCAGAGGCCGAGGAAGAGCTGGAGTGACGAACCTCCGAAGAACCAGCGGCAGGCCCGAGGACTGACTCGGAGGCGGAGGGACAGAGGACGTAGGGGGATCTGAAGGGAGGGAGGAGCCGGCCGACGCCACAGGAGGAGGCCAGGCGACGACCGACCAAGGGGACACCGGTAGGACGAGGAAGCCCGCAGGAGAGGAGAGGCTGAGGGTTGTCGATGGAGCTGAGGGTGTGAGGAGTGGAGGCGCTGACGATGCGTCGATGGGCCGAGGTGGAATGAGGGGCACCGAGGTCGTAGGTGGAACCTCAGTGCCCCACGATGCCGGTGTACCGCCGACGCATGACGGCTCCACAGTGTAGGGGGGAGTGGGGAAGCGGGACACAGGCAGACACGGGGACGGTTGCAAGCTGGGTAGAGGTGGTGGGAGAGGGAGGCTGGGTGGGAGTTCTGAAGGCTCGGGTTCAGGGAGGTCTTGGAAGACCGGCGGAGGTTCGAGGAGGTCTGGGAGGTCTGGGTGGTCTAGGAGGTCTAGGAGGTCTGGGTGGTCTAGGAGGTCTAGGAGGTCTGGGAGGTCTGGGTGGTCTAGGAGGTCTATGAGGTCTGGGTGGTCTAGGAGGTCTGGGAGGTCTGGGAGATCCGGCGGGTCGGGCCACTGCTGCTCCGGCGGGTCGGGCCATGGCTGCTCCGGCGGGTCGGGCCACGGCTGCTCGGGCGGCTCTGACGCTCGGGGAGGCAGTTCGGGCGGCTCTGACGCTCGGGGAAGCAGTTTGGGCGGCTCTGACGCTCGGGGGAAACACAGTTCATGTTCGGCCGCTCGGGGGAAACACAGTTCATGTTCGGCCGCTCAGGGGAAACACAGTTTGTGTTCGGCCGCTCGGGGGAAACACAGTTCGTGTTCGGCCGCTCGGGGGAAACACAGTTTGTTTTCGGCCGCTCGGGGAGAACACAGTCCGTTTTCAGCCGCTCGGGGAGAACACAGTCCGTTTTCGGCCGCTCGGGAGGAATACAACCCATTTTCGGCTGGCGAGGCCGCGGGATCTGGCGCTGACGGGCGTCGAGGCGCGGGAACTGGCGCTGACGGGCGTCGAGGCGCGGGAACTGGCGCTGACGGGCGTCGAGGCACGGGAACTGGCGCTGATGGGAGCAACGGAGCAACAGTGTCTAAAGTGCTGGAAAAGAGAGAGTTAATAGTTTCTGTTGCAACATCAAGTTCTTCTAGGCTATCTGGGATGTTAAGTAGATCAAACTGATCAGGAAGATTATTTATAAAGCTATCTTTTGTGTTAGGAGTGATAGTTCTACTATATTTATAACAGGGAGTTAGTTTTTCGACTTTGGCTAAAGGTAGTCTACACGCAACTAAGTAATGATCTGAGATGTCATCGCTCTGCTGCAGAATTTGAACAGTATCAACATTGATCCCATGCGACAATATTAGATCTAAAGTATGATTATGAGAATGAGTGGGTCCTGATACATGTTGTGTAACTCCAATAGAGTTTAAGATGTCTCTAAATGCCAATCCCAATGCGTCTTTTTCATTATCTACATGGATATTAAAATCACCGACAATTATGACTTTATCTGCAGACATTACTAATTCTGAGAGAAAATCAGCAAATTCTTTGATAAAGTCTGTATGGTGCCCTGGTGGCCTATATAGAATAGCCAACACAAAAGTTAAATAGGAATTATTACTTGCACTAGATAATTTTACATTAAGGACCATCGCTTCAAAAGAATTATATTTCAAATTAGACCTTTGAGCAGTACTGATCGTGTTACTATAAATTACAGCAACACCTCCTCCTTTACCTTTCAGACGAGGCTCATGTTTATAATAGTAATCTTGAGGGGTGGACTCATTTAAAGTAATGTAATCATCTGGTTTTTGTCACGCGCTGGGTGCTGTGTGCGAAGCAGAGACAGACGAGGAGACACTGGAGATACTGCTGACGGATTTATTAACACAAAACACTTTAAACTACAAACAGAAAACGCACGCGATGGTGCAAACTCAGAAACTCGGGAGATACTTCAACACACTCTAACGGCACTAAGAACACTGACAATCATCCACACCGACACAGGGAACATGAGGGAGATTTAAACATGAGGGCAAATGGGGAACAGCTGACATAATTAACGGGGTAATGACTAACAAGACAGGCGTGGGAAGGAATGGGGAGACACGGGGAAACCCGGAAGTGCTAGACGTGACAGCACGCCCCCTCCCACAAGGCGTGACCTCACGCCGTAAGAGACACACCTTGGGGAGGGAAGGGAGGGGGACCCGGAGGAGGACAAAACAAACAAGACAACCATTCAACCTAACCAGGGTGGGAGGGTGGGCACCCTGGAGACCAGGATACACAGAGTCATGGAGGTCTCCAGGGTGGTGCTGGGGCTATAGGGAACCAGGGTGGTGCAGGCGGGACCAGGGGCCAGGCACCGGGAAGTGTCCAAGGAGGTGCTGGGGGAACTAGGGGCCAGTCCAGGGAGAGAGTCCAGGGAGGTACCGGGGGAACTAGGGGCCAGGCTTGAGTGAGTGTCCAGGGCGGTGCTGGGGAGACAGGGTGCTGGGCAGTGTGGAAAGTCCAGGGCGGAGCCGGGGTCCTGACTTTCCCCGGAGGCTCCGCCTCCTTTTCCCCACCCACCCTCAAAATCACACTATCACCCCCCCCCAAAAAAATTCTTGAGAGGCCTCCCCGGGAAGCCGTCGGAAGGCCTAGATGGTACTAGGGGGAGGCGGAGGCGCTCGGGGGGCGCCGGCAGGGCGAGGCGCTCGGGAGGCGCCGGCAGGGCGAGGCGCTCGGGAGGCGCCGGCAGGGCGAGGCGCTCGGGAGGCGCCGGCAGGGCGAGGGGTTCTTGGAGGTCTGGACGAGCTTGGAGGTCTGGGAGCGGGTCCAGAGGGACCGGCGGAGGTGGTTCTGGCCACGGGAGGTCCTCCTCGACCTGCGGAGGTGGTTCTGGCCACGGGAGGTCCTCCTCGACCGGCGGCGGTGAGTCAGGCCACGGGAGGTCCATGGCGGCCGCGGGACGCAGACTCAATTTATTCATGAGACCCGGTTCACTCAGTTCGGTCTCGGGACTCGGTTCACTCAGTTCGGTCTCGGGACTCGGTTCACTCAGTTCGGACTCGGGACTCGGTTCACTCAGTTCAGACTCGGGACTCGGTTCACTCAGTTCAGACTCGGGACTCGGTTCACTCAGTTCAGACTCGGGACTCGGTTCACTCAGTTCAGACTCGGGACTCGGTTCACTCAGTTCAGACTCGGGACTCGGTTCACTCAGTTCAGACTCGGGACTCGGTTCACTCAGTTCAGACTCGGGACTCGGTTCACTCAGTTCAGACTCGGGACTCGGTTCACTCAGTTCAGATTCGGGACTCGGTTCACTCAGTTCAGACTCGGGACTCGGTTCACTCAGTTCAGACTCGGGACTCGGTTCACTCAGTTCAGACTCGGGACTCGGTTCACTCAGTTCAGACTCGGGGCGATGGCCGCTCCTCTTACCCCGTTTACGACGGCGGCAGCGGCTCGGGGGCGTGGCACCGGTCGTGGAGCTCGGGAGCGATGGCTCGGATACGGCGATCGAGAACGATGGTTCGGACGCCTCCTCGACCTTGAAGTCGGATCCATTGAGCCATAATATGAGGTTGATGTTGTCACTCAATGAGAATCTTGTTCCTTCAAGGCTCCGGAGGGTCATGGTGTCTAGCCCTCGTTCGAATAGGGAATTCAAAAACACATCGTCCCATTTCACCAGGTGCGTGAGATCAATAAATTTCCGCACATAGTCCTCAAGGCGGCGGCCACTTTGCCGGGAAGCCAGCAGTTGAAGCTCAGCTTCTCTCTGACGAAAATAATCCATTTCGCCGGTGAAGTCCTTTGGGGGTGACAAACCCGGTGGATGATTCTGTCAAGCGCTGGGTGCTGTGTGCGAAGCAGAGACAGACGAGGAGACACTGGAGATACTGCTGACGGATTTATTAACACAAAACACTTTAAACTACAAACAGAAAACGCACGCGATGGTGCAAACTCAGAAACTCGGGAGATACTTCAACACACTCTAACGGCACTAAGAACACTGACAATCATCCACACCGACACAGGGAACATGAGGGAGATTTAAACATGAGGGCAAATGGGGAACAGCTGACATAATTAACGGGGTAATGACTAACAAGACAGGCGTGGGAAGGAATGGGGAGACACGGGGAAACCCGGAAGTGCTAGACGTGACGTGACCGTGACAGTTTTAGCCAGGTTTCTGTCAAACACAGCACATCTAGTTTATGATCTGTAATTATATCATTTACAATAAGTGCTTTTGAGGAAAGGGATCGTATATTCAGCAACCCAAGCTTTATCATTTGTTCATTTGTGTTATAACCGTTCTTAGTTGTTTGTAAATCAATTAAATTTTTACCCTTAAACAGTTTTGAGAGTTTTTTGTATTTGCTAATTCGTGGAACAGACACAGTCTCTATAGGATATCTAGGAGAAAGAGTTTCTATGTGTTGTAATTTATCTGACCTCTGTGACGTGAGACAGCTAGCAGACGGTCGGTTTAGCCAGTTTGTCTGCTTCCTGACCTGGACCCCAGTTAGTCAAGGTTTAGCTCTAAGACTATATGCCAAATTACTAGAGAGAAGAGCGGCACCATCCCAGGTGGGATGAATACCATCTCTTTTTAACAGGTCAGGTCTGCCCCAAAAACTTTTCCAATTGTCTATGAACCCTATGTTATTCTGCGGGCACCACTTAGACATCCAGCCATTGAGTGAGGATAATCTGCTAAGCATCTCATCACTCCTGCGCATAGGGAGAGGTCCAGAGCAAATTACAGTGCCTGACATCGTACTTGCGAGTTCACACACCTCTTTAATATTAGTTTTAGTGATCTCCGACTGGCGAAGTCGGACATCATTAGCGCCGACGTGAATAACAATCTTAGAATAT
Organism: Rhodeus uyekii; assembly: GCA_037043235.1. Classification (NCBI taxonomy): domain Eukaryota; kingdom Metazoa; phylum Chordata; class Actinopteri; order Cypriniformes; family Acheilognathidae; genus Rhodeus; species Rhodeus uyekii. The sequence goes on from JAWRVZ010000921.1 coordinate 45,447, forward strand.
TTACGATTAGCCTTAGCCAGCACTTTTAAATTTGCTTTGACGTCAGGCGCTCTGGCTCCCGGCAAACATATGACTATGGTGGCTGGAGTCTCTATTTTCACATTCCGAGTAATAGAATCGCCAATCACTAGGGCACTTTCAACAGGTTTCTCAGTGGGTGCGTCACTGAGTGGGGAGAACCTGTTTGATGTTCTAATCGGAATGGAACAGTGGTTTTTTGACCCGTGATTATGCCGTCTCACAGTCACCCAGTTGCCCTGCTGCACGGGCTCTACAGCCGGAACCGAACAATGTACAGGGTTTGCTAAGCTAGTCGCATCCAAAGCAGTATCTAAAACCCTTGCATTCTTACTATCCTCAATTAAAGTTTGGATGCGTGTCTCTAATTCTGAAACCTTCTCTGTCAGCCTAATTATGTCCCTACATTTATCACATGTGAACCCTTCACAGCTGAAAGAGACAGACAAACTATGCATGAAGCAGGCAGTGCATGTAACAATTGCTAAAGAAGATGACATGACTCACCGCGTGTGTTGATCCAACTTGTTGACCAGTTGTTTGATGAAGTCGGGAAAAAGACGCGAGCGAGAAAAACGCTGTATGCACAGACAGTAAGATAGCACAATGCTAGCGCGTTTAGCGACTAGATTAAAGCTAACGATTATAATTTATTAAATAATCTAGTATTGTATTGTATTTAGCAATATGAACGAACGTCGAGTTTAAAATCTAAAACAAAAACAAGTTTAAACGACGCAAACAGACGCAATCCACTCGAGCAAACAGGAAACAGCAGCAGCAGTGCAGCAGTCAAAATGGTCCGTCTCAACAGGAAGTCCTAGCATCTTTTTTTCTACAAGAAACATTCAAAGACTGACAATCACAATGGAGCACAAGAGGGTTTAAATACACTAGGAAATAACAAACAGGTGGCGAACTAACTAGGTAATCACAGACTAAGACAGCTACGGCAACACATGAGGGACAAACAAGAGGATCATGACAGGACTGTGACAGTAGCTCCCCCTCCCGAAAGGCGCGACCTCGCGCCTAAACAGGTCTACAGCGGAGGGAGGGAGGGGGACCAGGGGGAGGACTGAACAAAGTACAACATAGAGTCCAAACAAAAATCATCAAGTCCATGGGGGTGCAGGAGGGATCAGGGGCCAGGCAGAGGGAGGTGTCCAGGGGGGAGCAGGCGGGGTCAGGAGCCAGGCACCCGAGTCAGTCCATGGTGGAGCCGACGGGCCAAGGTCCCTGAGTGACGCCGCTGGCTCCAGAGGCCGAGGAAGAGCTGGAGTGACGAACCTCCGAAGAACCAGCGGCAGGCCCGAGGACTGACTCGGAGGCGGAGGGACAGAGGACGTAGGGGGATCTGAAGGGAGGGAGGAGCCGGCCGACGCCACAGGAGGAGGCCAGGCGACGACCGACCAAGGGGACACCGGTAGGACGAGGAAGCCCGCAGGAGAGGAGAGGCTGAGGGTTGTCGATGGAGCTGAGGGTGTGAGGAGTGGAGGCGCTGACGATGCGTCGATGGGCCGAGGTGGAATGAGGGGCACCGAGGTCGTAGGTGGAACCTCAGTGCCCCACGATGCCGGTGTACCGCCGACGCATGACGGCTCCACAGTGTAGGGGGGAGTGGGGAAGCGGGACACAGGCAGACACGGGGACGGTTGCAAGCTGGGTAGAGGTGGTGGGAGAGGGAGGCTGGGTGGGAGTTCTGAAGGCTCGGGTTCAGGGAGGTCTTGGAAGACCGGCGGAGGTTCGAGGAGGTCTGGGAGGTCTAGGAGGTCTAGGAGGTCTGGGTGGTCTAGGAGGTCTAGGAGGTCTGGGAGGTCTGGGTGGTCTAGGAGGTCTATGAGGTCTGGGTGGTCTAGGAGGTCTAGGAGGTCTGGGAGGTCTGGGAGATCCGGCGGGTCGGGCCACTGCTGCTCCGGCGGGTCGGGCCATGGCTGCTCCGGCGGGTCGGGCCACGGCTGCTCGGGCGGCTCTGACGCTCGGGGAGGCAGTTCGGGCGGCTCTGACGCTCGGGGAAGCAGTTTGGGCGGCTCTGACGCTCGGGGGAAACACAGTTCATGTTCGGCCGCTCGGGGGAAACACAGTTCATGTTCGGCCGCTCGGGGGAAACACAGTTCATGTTCGGCCGCTCAGGGGAAACACAGTTTGTGTTCGGCCGCTCGGGGGAAACACAGTTCGTGTTCGGCCGCTCGGGGGAAACACAGTTTGTTTTCGGCCGCTCGGGGAGAACACAGTCCGTTTTCAGCCGCTCGGGGAGAACACAGTCCGTTTTCGGCCGCTCGGGAGGAATACAATCCATTTTCGGCTGGCGAGGCCGCGGGATCTGGCGCTGACGGGCGTCGAGGCGCGGGAACTGGCGCTGACGGGCGTCGAGGCGCGGGAACTGGCGCTGACGGGCGTCGAGGCACGGGAACTGGCGCTGGCGCTGATGGGAGTCGAGGCGCGGGAAAAGAATATAGGTACAAATAAGAAAAATGAAAATATATATATACACAATGTAAATAGAAGAGACAAGAGATTTTGATTATCCGCCTTCAGTGCCTTGTGAAAAAATGTGCCGTGGCTCAAAAAAGGTTAAAAAGCACTGGTCTAGTTTCACTTTCACGTGTTTCTTCCATCTTCCAACGGTGTCGCCATTTCTCATTTCACCCGTTTTTGTTCGTACGCCTGGATCAGAGCTTCCATTAAGGACCGCACATTTTCCCGCCAAGTTTGCTTTTTATAAATACCAATTATTGAGTAGAGAGCGGCGTAAGCACTCTTTTGTGCGTTTATAAATGAGGACCCTGGGCTCCACAAACCACTTCTAAAGCCAATCCTTAACTTTTTACTTATTTCCACTCTTAGGGGGTTGTGGGTTCGAGTCCCACCAGAGTCGTGTGTTTCTTCTGTTGCTGAAACATCTTTATTTAGGACAAACATTTTCTTTCACCTCTGCTCCACAAACCGATTCTAAATCCAATCGTTAACATTTTACTTATTTCCACTCTTATTCACACACAACTACAAAAACAGAGTACTCCACTAATCAACTCAAGTCACCTGTTTTAAATAAGGAAAATAGCAAGATTGGCTTTGAAAACAACTGGCTTAGGCCAAAATCTGCCACTACCTTTTGTTGGTCACCTACTTAGCTTGAAATGCGTTCCATAGGTGTAGTTTGTTCAACCACTTCAGACACAAAAGTCTCTGCAGAACAGACACTCTGGACTTCTAGGTTGCAAATTAAGGCTTTCAAAATGGTCCCTCCAGAGTCACGAACAGTGCCCCTTAGCTTTGACGTCTTTGCAAGATGGGCATTTGATGAAGCCTGACGTTTTCAAGCATTTTCAGAAAAGTACCTTTCGAGAATGGGTTAGAAAACAACTGGCATAGAGCAAAATTAACTACAGCCTATCTCTGAGGTCAAAAACGGCTTTTGCAAATGGGAAACATAATTCATGAGCACATTTCTGAAATGTGGCTTTCGTGTCAGCTGAAAGCATAGCAAAAACAAGTTGCATTTTTCCTAAATGAGAAACCATGACCATCACCAACTATCACCTCTGAGGTGTGGCTGGATTTTCAAGTGGTCAGCCGTGCCCTGCTTTCAAGTAACGTGCTACGCGAGGAAAAACCGAGATCCCCAATATGTGGCACTTCCGTCTGGAAGCTTTTCGTAACGTCGGCTCCATGTCTGATTTATTGATTTATTTTTTAATCATAAATTAACAGTCCAACTGCGAGAAAACGGTTATCAAACAAGACCATGAGTCTTGTCAAATGCTTTGCATAAGTACTGTCACAAGGACCTTGCTTTATTGACCAGTCTGTAGTATTTATTGGTCAATGACAGGAATGGGAGAAAACGGATCGACGGGGCGCCACAAACGACAGCTCCCTCCAATTGAGTCTGATACAACTGAATTCAGGAAACAATATTGGAATCCCTCATTCCCATATTCCCATCTTAGAGGGGGCGGTCACAAACTGAAAGACAAAGGGCAAATCATAACCCTGTGCTTGCCACCCACTTGGAAATTGGCCCACAAGCCTGATGGAACCTTAATTTTCACACACAAGCATCTTCTTTACCGCCCTTTTCAAAGGGCCCGGCAGCACCTGACTTTGAATTTGGTGATATGGTGAGCAGCGCAGGAGGAAAAAAACACAGTACCTGACTGGGATCCAAACCCAGGCCACAGCGGTGAGAGCGCCGAATCCTAACCACTAGACCAGGGGTCGGCAACCTTTAATGTTGAAAGAGCCATATTTAACAAAAAAAAAAGTTTTCAAATATGTCCGGAGCCGCAATCTAAGGTTTATATATGAAGCGATGTTGAGGGAGGAGGGGGGTGCGGAGCGGGGGGTGCAACACTCATGCGGCGCGACACTCCTTTCTTCCGTGGGCGGACCGATCGCGGATAGCGGGTGTTGCGAAGGCTGATTTGGGGCCAGGTGTGTCCGTCGGAACACGACAGAGAAGGAAGAAATTGTCTCAAAGTGATTTATTCGATTAAACAGGTCAAAGAGGGGAGCCAACCATTAATATGAGCTTCAATAATGTCCGGTAATGCTGAAGGAGATTGAGATGTGGGAGCACAAGAAGCACATGTGATCAAAGATCTCAGTAATGTCCTTGCTCAAATGGATGAGCTTAGATTGAAGAGAGTGGAAAGGAGTGTGGTGTGTGTGTGTGGTTTTCCTGTGACAGATAAAACAAGATTCTAGTAACAGAATTACACATATATATACAAACTATTGGCTTCTCCCCTCATACATGAACACAATTACCGTCATTAATTATTATTACTTTATCTGAACATAGCAGATAAAAATGTAAACACAGAAAATGAAGCACAGCTAATTTAGCATCGAGCTATAACACTTAAATAACTGCGTCATAACAAAGACAAGTATGTACAAAAGCAAACATAGGGGTAATTGTGAACTCACTCTCCTAAGACGTACAAAACACACAACAGGCACTCGTTCCGAGACTGTTAACCAAGTTATTGGCTTTTCTCCAGCGCTCATGTGTAATAGTGAACCGATAACTGCCCCGGTGGGTGACATATGATTCACTCTGAACTGAACTGCTTAATTTTCTGAACTAATGCGCGTCGTAGTTTCAGAATAAAGGCCGGTGGGGCTCTACCAGATTTAGCTACAACTTCTCAAGCAGGACCACTGAGGCTTGCATTTTCCTCCTGAAGAGGAGAGAGTGTCTGACACTGGATGGCAGTACTTCCCGAGAAACTGCCACATGCTCTGTGAGAATACCTTAAAAACATCACATCTTGCCATGAAAACAAAGTAGCTTGCAAAGCATAACAAGGAGAGCACAGCCCTGGTCTCGGTGCCTGACTCACTCCGCTTTTTGCTTTCAGCTCTTCTCCTGCAGGCCATGTGGCAAAAGAGCTCTAGGTTGCCAGAGCACATAGCACAGACCATTGTCACCTCTGAGGTGTGGCTGGTTTTTCAAGTGGTCAGCCGTGCCCTGCTTTCAAGTAACGTGCTACGTGAGGAAAAACCGAGATCCCCAATATGTGGCACTTCCGTCTGGAAGATTTTCTTAACGTCGACTCCATGTCTGATTTTTTTATTTGTTTTTTAATCACAAATTAACAGTCCAACTGCGAGAAAACGGTTATCAAACAAGACCATGAGTCTTGTCAAATGCTTTGCATAAGTACTGTCACAAGGACCTTGCTTTATTGACCAGTCTGTAGTATTAATTGGTCAATGACAGGAATGGGAGAAAACGGAACGACGGGGCGGCACAAACGACAGCTCCCTCCATTCAGTCTGATACAACTGAATTCAGGAAACAATAATGGAATCCCTCATTCCCATATTCCCATCTTAAAGGGGGCGGTCACACACTGAAAGACAAAGGGCATATCATAACCCTGTGCTTGCCACCCACTTGGAAATTGGCCCACAAGCCTGATCGAACCTTAATTTCCACACACAAGCATCTTCTTTACCGCCCTTTTCAAAAGGACCAGCAGCACCTGACTTTGAATTTCGCTTTGCTGATATGCGGCGCAGGAGGACAAAAGCACATTCCCTGACTGGGAATCGAACCCAGGCCGCGGCGGTGAGAGCGCCGAATCCTAACCACTAGACCATCAGGGAAGGTTTTGTGTTGGCTCTCCTCAAGGCAGGGCCGGTGGGGCTCTACCAGATTCTACTCAGCTCTACTGAGGCTTGCATTTTCCTCCTGAAGAGGAGAGAGTGTCTGACCCTGGATGGCAGTTCTTCCCCTGAGAAACTGCCACATGCTCTGTGAGAATACCCTAAAAACATCACATCTTGCCATGAAAACAAAGTAGCTTGCAAAGCATAACAAGGAGAGCACAGCCCTGGTCTCGGTGCCTGACTCACTCCGCTTTTTGCTTTCAGCTCTTCTCCTGCAGGCCATGTGGCAAAAGAGCTCTAGGTTGCCAGAGCACATAGCACAGACCATTGTCACCTCTGAGGTGTGGCTGGATTTTCAAGTGGTCAGCCGTGCCCTGCTTTTAAGTAACGTGCTACGTGAGGAAAAACCGAGATCCCCAATATGTGGCACTTCCGTCTGGAAGATTTTCTTAACGTCGACTCCATGTCTGATTTTTTTATTTGTTTTTTAATCACAAATTAACAGTCCAACTGCGAGAAAACGGTTATCAAACAAGACCATGAGTCTTGTCAAATGCTTTGCATAAGTACTGTCACAAGGACCTTGCTTTATTGACCAGTCTGTAGTATTAATTGGTCAATGACAGGAATGGGAGAAAACGGAACGACGGGGCGGCACAAACGACAGCTCCCTCCATTCAGTCTGATACAACTGAATTCAGGAAACAATAATGGAATCCCTCATTCCCATATTCCCATCTTAAAGGGGGCGGTCACACACTGAAAGACAAAGGGCATATCATAACCCTGTGCTTGCCACCCACTTGGAAATTGGCCCACAAGCCTGATCGAACCTTAATTTCCACACACAAGCATCTTCTTTACCGCCCTTTTCAAAAGGACCAGCAGCACCTGACTTTGAATTTCGCTTTGCTGATATGCGGCGCAGGAGGACAAAAGCACATTCCCTGACTGGGAATCGAACCCAGGCCGCGGCGGTGAGAGCGCCGAATCCTAACCACTAGACCATCAGGGAAGGTTTTGTGTTGGCTCTCCTCAAGGCAGGGCCGGTGGGGCTCTACCAGATTCTACTCAGCTCTACTGAGGCTTGCATTTTCCTCCTGAAGAGGAGAGAGTGTCTGACCCTGGATGGCAGTTCTTCCCCTGAGAAACTGCCACATGCTCTGTGAGAATACCCTAAAAACATCACATCTTGCCATGAAAACAAAGTAGCTTGCAAAGCATAACAAGGAGAGCACAGCCCTGGTCTCGGTGCCTGACTCACTCCGCTTTTTGCTTTCAGCTCTTCTCCTGCAGGCCATGTGGCAAAAGAGCTCTAGGTTGCCAGAGCACATAGCACAGACCATTGTCACCTCTGAGGTGTGGCTGGATTTTCAAGTGGTCAGCCGTGCCCTGCTTTTAAGTAACGTGCTACGTGAGGAAAAACCGAGATCCCCAATATGTGGCACTTCCGTCTGGAAGATTTTCTTAACGTCGACTCCATGTCTGATTTTTTTATTTGTTTTTTAATCACAAATTAACAGTCCAACTGCGAGAAAACGGTTATCAAACAAGACCATGAGTCTTGTCAAATGCTTTGCATAAGTACTGTCACAAGGACCTTGCTTTATTGACCAGTCTGTAGTATTAATTGGTCAATGACAGGAATGGGAGAAAACGGAACGACGGGGCGGCACAAACGACAGCTCCCTCCATTCAGTCTGATACAACTGAATTCAGGAAACAATAATGGAATCCCTCATTCCCATATTCCCATCTTAAAGGGGGCGGTCACACACTGAAAGACAAAGGGCATATCATAACCCTGTGCTTGCCACCCACTTGGAAATTGGCCCACAAGCCTGATCGAACCTTAATTTCCACACACAAGCATCTTCTTTACCGCCCTTTTCAAAAGGACCAGCAGCACCTGACTTTGAATTTCGCTTTGCTGATATGCGGCGCAGGAGGACAAAAGCACATTCCCTGACTGGGAATCGAACCCAGGCCGCGGCGGTGAGAGCGCCGAATCCTAACCACTAGACCATCAGGGAAGGTTTTGTGTTGGCTCTCCTCAAGGCAGGGCCGGTGGGGCTCTACCAGATTCTACTCAGCTCTACTGAGGCTTGCATTTTCCTCCTGAAGAGGAGAGAGTGTCTGACCCTGGATGGCAGTTCTTCCCCTGAGAAACTGCCACATGCTCTGTGAGAATACCCTAAAAACATCACATCTTGCCATGAAAACAAAGTAGCTTGCAAAGCATAACAAGGAGAGCACAGCCCTGGTCTCGGTGCCTGACTCACTCCGCTTTTTGCTTTCAGCTCTTCTCCTGCAGGCCATGTGGCAAAAGAGCTCTAGGTTGCCAGAGCACATAGCACAGACCATTGTCACCTCTGAGGTGTGGCTGGATTTTCAAGTGGTCAGCCGTGCCCTGCTTTTAAGTAACGTGCTACGTGAGGAAAAACCGAGATCCCCAATATGTGGCACTTCCGTCTGGAAGATTTTCTTAACGTCGACTCCATGTCTGATTTTTTTATTTGTTTTTTAATCACAAATTAACAGTCCAACTGCGAGAAAACGGTTATCAAACAAGACCATGAGTCTTGTCAAATGCTTTGCATAAGTACTGTCACAAGGACCTTGCTTTATTGACCAGTCTGTAGTATTAATTGGTCAATGACAGGAATGGGAGAAAACGGAACGACGGGGCGGCACAAACGACAGCTCCCTCCATTCAGTCTGATACAACTGAATTCAGGAAACAATAATGGAATCCCTCATTCCCATATTCCCATCTTAAAGGGGGCGGTCACACACTGAAAGACAAAGGGCATATCATAACCCTGTGCTTGCCACCCACTTGGAAATTGGCCCACAAGCCTGATCGAACCTTAATTTCCACACACAAGCATCTTCTTTACCGCCCTTTTCAAAA
>JAWRVZ010000922.1:0-30000 GCA_037043235.1 Rhodeus uyekii
AGTGAGGTTGTATGAGTGTGTGTGTGTGAGTGAGGTTGTATGAGTGTGTGTGTGAGTGAGGTTGTATGAGTGTGTGTGTGAGTGAGGTTGTGTGTGAGTGAGGTTGTGTGAGTGTGTGAGTGAGGTTGTGTGAGTGTGTGTGTGAGTGAGGTTGTGTGTGAGTGAGGTTGTGTGTGAGTGAGGTTGTGTGTGAGTGAGGTTGTGTGAGTGTGTGTGTGAGTGAGGTTGTGTGTGAGTGAGGTTGTGTGTGAGTGAGGTTGTGTGAGGTTGTGTGTGAGTGAGGTTGTGTGAGTGTGTGTGTGAGTGAGGTTGTGTGTGAGTGAGGTTGTATGAGTGTGTGTGTGAGTGAGGTTGTATGAGTGTGTGTGTGAGTGAGGTTGTGTGTGAGTGAGGTTGTGTGAGGTTGTGTGTGAGTGAGGTTGTGTGAGTGTGTGTGTGAGTGAGGTTGTGTGTGAGTGAGGTTGTGTGAGGTTGTGTGTGAGTGAGGTTGTGTGTGAGTGAGGTTGTGTGTGAGTGAGGTTGTATGAGTGTGTGTGTGAGTGAGGTTGTGTGAGTGTGTGTGTGAGTGAGGTTGTGTGTGAGTGAGGTTGTGTGAGTGTGTGTGTGAGTGAGGTTGTGTGTGAGTGAGGTTGTGTGAGTGTGTGTGTGAGTGAGGTTGTGTGTGAGTGAGGTTGTGTGAGGTTGTGTGTGAGTGAGGTTGTGTGAGGTTGTGTGTGAGTGAGGTTGTGTGAGTGTGTGTGTGAGTGAGGTTGTGTGTGAGTGAGGTTGTGTGAGGTTGTGTGTGAGTGAGGTTGTGTGAGTGTGTGTGTGAGTGAGGTTGTGTGTGAGTGAGGTTGTGTGAGGTTGTGTGTGAGTGAGGTTGTGTGAGGTTGTGTGTGAGTGAGGTTGTGTGAGTGTGTGTGTGAGTGAGGTTGTGTGTGAGTGAGGTTGTGTGAGTGTGTGTGTGAGTGAGGTTGTGTGTGAGTGAGGTTGTGTGTGAGTGAGGTTGTGTGAGTGTGTGTGTGAGTGAGGTTGTGTGAGTGTGTGTGCGAGTGAGGTTGTGTGAGTGTGTGTGTGAGTGAGGTTGTGTGTGAGTGAGGTTGTGTGAGTGTGTGTGTGAGTGAGGTTGTGTGTGAGTGAGGTTGTGTGTGAGTGAGGTTGTGTGAGTGTGTGTGTGAGTGAGGTTGTGTGAGTGTGTGTGCGAGTGAGGTTGTGTGAGTGTGTGTGTGAGTGAGGTTGTGTGTGAGTGAGGTTGTGTGAGTGTGTGTGTGAGTGAGGTTGTGTGTGAGTGAGGTTGTGTGTGAGTGAGGTTGTGTGAGTGTGTGTGTGAGTGAGGTTGTGTGAGTGTGTGTGCGAGTGAGGTTGTGTGAGTGTGTGTGTGAGTGAGGTTGTGTGTGTGACTCGCCATGGCGATGAAGCGTCCGATGAAGCAGAAGTAGGACAGGTGGTCGGGGTTGATGGTGGACGCAGGGTTGATCTGCAGACAGTAGTTGCTCTTCCCGGCGTATTCAAACAGACAATACATGGGATTCAGCACCTCGTGAGACAGGAGGAAGAACCATTCCCTGCACACACACACACACACACACACACACACACACACACACACGTCAGGATGATGACATCACTCACAATCGACATGTGTCATTAACTGGGTACAAAACAAACTTTTCTAATCTCTTTTAAAAAAGGTCGTCAGCAGCTCGTTTATATTTTAGGGGGGTATTTGTTCAAATGTTTGAATCAATCTGTCTATAAACCTGTGTGTGTGTGTGTGTGTGTGTGTGTGTGTGTGAGAGTGTACCGCGCCAGACCGCCGTAGTCCAGCCCCTCCTCGCCTCTGAAGATCACGTACAGACGGCGCCGCAGGTCATACGGCTTGAAGTTCATGATCTGCTGGAAGGAGTCCTCGAACAGCGCCTGCCGGGAGACGGTGATCTTCACGTGGCTGGCGAGAGCGTTGGACTGCAGACAGAGACACGCGTCAGGAAGACACACACACACACACACGGTTCATGTGTTGGAGAGTCGAGCGAGACTTACCTGACACAGGTAACGGAAATGCGCCAGTTTCCATCTGAAGCTTCGCTCGTATGCAATCTGTGGACCTTTAGTGCTGCTCAACACACACACACACACACACACACACACACACACACACTCATTAGAGGAAACAGCGACTGTAATGACAAGCCGTTTCCCTCCACATGCAGTGATCCTGGTTTCTCCCGAGGGTTTTTCGCCTCTGGCTTGATTAGTTGGACTCTTAACAATTCATATTCTTCAGTTTGATTGGCCGGCTCTTTCAGAGCTGCTGTTCAGCCAGAACAAACTTTGTTTCTACACAATCCCTGAAGAAACGACACTATTGTTTTTCTGTTATCACTGTAAAGCTGCGGTGTAACAATCTGTGCTGTAAAACACGCTTTATAAATAAAGGAGACTTGACTTTATGATGTTTTTGATGTTTTTTTATCCGATAAGAAAAAGTTCCCATAAACTACTAGGGCAGTGCTTCTCAATTATTTTCTGTCGCGCCCCCCTAGGAAGAAGTAAACATTTCACGCGCCCCCCCTCCCCCTATTTTGGAACTTTCGCTTTATTGTTTCCATGGCAACGCGTCATGCTTGTCACGTGACAGACCGCAGTCACAAAGAGCGCTGTTTGATAGACGTTTCACATTTATTTAGTTTTTTCTTTTTTATTCAAAATAGTCACCAACTTGTTGGCTCTGTTATCAACTACCTGATATTCAGATTCTCAGATATGTGGAAGTGAATGTTTGTCGCTTAAAAACCTTTATAATGATCAAGTTCTCTGAGCGCGTCTTTTTTGGATCAGTGCCAGATATCGCATGAAAACACGTGTGAATTTAGCGATTGATCACGTGACACATGAACACCGGTGTGATCGTACACATCAATGCGTGAAGGGTTTGTTATCTGAACTTTGTTATCTGCTGCTCTTGTTCAGTCGAAGAAAACCTACTGTAAAACCTAACTGAAAACCTAAAAAAAGCATGTTCCCCACGGTCACGCGCGCCCCCCCTGGCATCGCCCCACTATTTGAGAACCACTGTACTAGGGAAACACATTTCCTGGATGAATCCGTCAGAAGCTCACGCACGATTCCCAAACACCAGCCGTGTGTTTCCTCGCTCCACCTGACGCTCCTCCATCACAGAAGCGCTCGGCTATCTTTAACACTGATGCTTTGCACTAGCTGCACTATTTTGTCCTGTTGGACACACATGATGGAAACGCTGCTTTATGTGATATTACAATTTATTTCACTCAAGTTTAATGCGTAACTGGAAGGAAAGCGTGAATGTCACACAGACTCACACGGCTGATTTGCCCGTCCGCGGGTCGCTGAAGGTCGTGGTGCGAGTGTTATGATCCACGAAGTAGCGCACGCCTTCCCTGGTGTAACGAATCTCCCAACCCTCGGGGAGCGGGTCTTCATTCTGCAGCCTGAGACACACACAGACACAGAGCGAGAGACACACACAGAGAGAGAGAGAGAGAGAGAGACACACACGCGCACGCACGCAGAGAGACACACACACACCTGTAATGAGAGCACACAGCAAGGTCGTGGTGAAGGTCAGGCGATGAGCGTCACTCACCCTTGTGTTCGCGGATCTTCCCATTGCGTTGTCTTTGTGTTGTGATTGACGAAGTAGACGCGGTCGTTGGTGTCCACACGGCGCTCTGAGAACACGGCACACACTCACGTTACAGACCGAACACGCGTATGCTAGCGTGAGCGGCGTCAGTGAACGCTAACTTACCCCATCCCGGCGGCAACGGCCCCAGAGGATCGTTCTCAGCAGACATCATGGACGCCTGGAGCGGGTGAGGACATGCAGAGAGAGGGAGAGCAGGCTTGAACTTTGACCCTGACAGCATCAGCGTGTAGAAGAGTTAATCATGAGGACACAGCGAATCAAGTACCGAGTAGAGGTATCTCTGGTTGAACTGATGCATGGCTCCCTGTAGCTGACTGCGCTGCGACTGCCACTGCTCGAAGTTCCTCACCGACTCCATCGTCGGCCGCTGCCATGTGGTGGTGCGCGTGTTGTGATCCACGTAATAAATCCTGCCGCGGTTATCCACCCTCCTCTCCCAGCTGCACGCACACGCACACACACACACACACACACAACCATCAACATGAACACACGTCAATCAATGTACTCGTCAAACATGAACAACAAACACAACACTTAATTTATATGGGATATGGGATCAGGAGTCAGGGATATGGGATCAGGAGACAGGGATATGGGATCAGGAGTCAGGGATATGGGATCATGAGACAGGGATATGGGATCAGGAGTCAGGGATATGGGATCAGGAGACAGGGATCTGGGATCAGGAGTCAGGGATATGGGATCAGGAGACAGGGATCTGGGATCAGGAGTCAGGGATATGGGATCACGAGTCAGGGATCTGGGATCATGAGACAGGGATTTGGGATCAGGAGTCAGGGATATGGGATCAGGAGTCAGGGATATGGGATCATGAGACAGGGATTATGGGATCAGGAGTCAGGGATATGGGATCAGGAGTCAGGGACATGGGATCATGAGACAGGGATAAGGGATCATGAGACAGGGATATGGGATCAGGAGTCAGGGATATGGGATCAGGAGTCAGGGATATGGGATCAGGAGTCAGGGATATTGGATCAGGAGACAGGGATCTGGGATCATGAGACAGGGATAAGTGATCAGGAGACAGGGATATGGGATCAGGAGTCAGGGATATGGGATCAGGAGTCAGGGATATTGGATCAGGAGACAGGGATCTGGGATCAGGAGTCAGGGATATGGGATCAGGAGTCAGGGATATGGGATCAGGAGTCAGGGATATTGGATCAGGAGACAGGGATCTGGGATCAGGAGTCAGGGATATGGGATCAGGAGTCAGGGATATCGGATCAGGAGTCAGGGATCTGGGATCATGAGACAGGGATAAGGGATCAGGAGACAGGGATATGGGATCAGGAGTCAGGGATATGGGATCAGGAGTCAGGGATATGGGATCAGGAGTCAGGGATATTGGATCAGGAGTCAGGGATATTGGATCAGGAGTCAGGGATATGGGATCAGGGATATCGGATCAGGAGTCAGGGATATGGGATCAGGAGTCAGGGATATTGGATCAGGAGACAGGGATCTGGGATCAGGAGTCAGGGATATGGGATCAGGAGTCAGGGATATGGGATCAGGAGTCAGGGATCTGGGATCATGAGACAGGGATAAGGGATCAGGAGACAGGGATATGGGATCAGGAGTCAGGGATATGGGATCAGGAGTCAGGGATATGGGATCAGGAGTCAGGGATATTGGATCAGGAGACAGGGATCTGGGATCAGGAGTCAGGGATATGGGATCAGGGATATCGGATCAGGAGTCAGGGATATGGGATCAGGAGTCAGGGATATGGGATCAGGAGTCAGGGATATGGGATCACGAGACAGGGTTCTGGGATCAGGAGACAGGGATTTGGGATCAGGAGTCAGGGATATGGGATCACGAGACAGGGATATGGGATCACGAGACAGGGATCTGGGATCACGAGACAGGGATCTGGGATCACGAGACAGGGATCTGGGATCACGAGACAGGGATCTGGGATCACGAGACAGGGATCTGGGATCACGAGACAGGGATCTGGGATCAGGAGTCAGGGATATGGGATCAGGAGTCAGGGATCTGGGATCATGAGACAGGGATAAGGGATCAGGAGACAGGGATATGGGATCAGGAGTCAGGGATATGGGATCAGGAGTCAGGGATATTGGATCAGGAGACAGGGATCTGGGATCAGGAGTCAGGGATATGGGATCAGGAGTCAGGGATATGGGATCAGGAGTCAGGGATCTGGGATCATGAGACAGGGATAAGGGATCAGGAGACAGGGATATGGGATCAGGAGTCAGGGATATGGGATCAGGAGTCAGGGATATGGGATCAGGAGTCAGGGATATTGGATCAGGAGACAGGGATCTGGGATCAGGAGACAGGGATCTGGGATCAGGAGTCAGGGATATGGGATCAGGAGTCAGGGATATGGGATCAGGAGTCAGGGATATTGGATCAGGAGACAGGGATCTGGGATCAGGAGTCAGGGATATGGGATCAGAAGTCAGGGATATGGGATCAGGAGTCAGGGATCTGGGATCATGAGAACGGGATAAGGGATCAGGAGACAGGGATATGGGATCAGGAGTCAGGGATATGGGATCAGGAGTCAGGGATATGGGATCAGGAGTCAGGGATATGGGATCAGGAGTCAGGGATATTGGATCAGGAGACAGGGATCTGGGATCAGGAGTCAGGGATATGGGATCAGGGATATGGGATCAGGAGTCAGGGATATGGGATCAGGAGTCAGGGATATGGGATCAGGAGTCAGGGATATGGGATCAGGAGTCAGGGATATGGGATCAGGAGTCAGGGATATGGGATCACGAGACAGGGTTCTGGGATCAGGAGACAGGGATTTGGGATCAGGAGTCAGGGATCTGGGATCACGAGACAGGGATCTGGGATCACGAGACAGGGATCTGGGATCACGAGACAGGGATCTGGGATCACGAGACAGGGATCTGGGATCACGAGACAGGGATCTGGGATCACGAGACAGGGATCTGGGATCACGAGACAGGGATCTGGGATCACGAGACAGGGATCTGGGATCACGAGACAGGGATCTGGGATCAGGAGACAGGGATCTGGGATCAGGAGACAGGGTTCTGGGATCAGGAGTCAGGGATATGGGATCAGGAGACAGGGTTCTGGGATCAGGAGACGGGGTTCTGGGATCAGGAGACGGGGTTCTGGGATCAGGAGACGGGGATCTGGGATCAGGAGACAGGGTTCTGGGATCAGGAGACAGGGTTCTGGGATCAGGAGACAGGGATCTGGGATCAGGAGTCAGGGATATGGGATCAGGAGACAGGGATCTGGGATCACGAGACAGGGATCTGGGATCACGAGACAGGGATCTGGGATCACGAGACAGGGATCTGGGATCACGAGACAGGGATCTGGGATCAGGAGACAGGGATCTGGGATCAGGAGACAGGGATCTGGGATCAGGAGACAGGGATCTGGGATCAGGAGACAGGGTTCTGGGATCAGGAGTCAGGGATATGGGATCAGGAGACAGGGTTCTGGGATCAGGAGACAGGGTTCTGGGATCAGGAGACAGGGTTCTGGAATCAGGAGACAGGGATCTGGGATCAGGAGACAGGGTTCTGGGATCAGGAGACAGGGATCTGGGATCAGGAGTCAGGGATATGGGATCAGGAGACAGGGATCTGGGATCAGGAGACAGGGATCTGGGATCAGGAGTCAGGGATCAGGAGTCAGGGATATGGGATCAGGAGACAGGGTTCTGGGATCAGGAGACAGGGTTCTGGGATCAGGAGACAGGGATCTGGGATCAGGAGACAGGGATCTGGGATCAGGAGACAGGGATCTGGGATCAGGAGTCAGGGATATGGGATCAGGAGTCAGGGATATGGGATCAGGAGTCAGGGATATGGGATCAGGAGTCAGGGATATGGGATCAGGAGACAGGGTTCTGGGATCAGGAGACAGGGATCTGGGATCAGGAGACAGGGATCTGGGATCAGGAGACAGGGATCTGGGATCAGGAGACAGGGATCTGGGATCAGGAGTCAGGGATCTGGGATCAGGAGTCAGGGATCTGGGATCAGGAGACAGGGATCTGGGATCTGGGATCAGGAGTCAGGGATCTGGGATCAGGAGACAGGGATCTGGGATCAGAACTGAAGGGCTGGATCTTCACCCCAGCGGCAGCGGCTGCGGTCTCTCCCAGGTTGTCGTTCTTGTGTTGTGATCGACGTAATACGTTCTGCCGTGAGGATCCTTCCTCTGTTCCCATCTGAGAAAACACACTCACTCAGATTACAGTGTAACGGTCAAGTGAGTGAGTGTGTGTGTAAGAGAGAGGGAGTCTCACCCGGGTGGCAGTGGTTCTGGTCCGGCTGCTGGCGGCTGCTGGCGTGGTTTTGCTCCATCAGGGTCGGGGGGGGTGGAGTTGGAGGCAGCAGGAGTCTGTGTGGTTGGAGCTACAGATGGAGAATCGGAGGCTGGTGATGATGATGAGGCAGCGGCGGCTGCAGGAGAAGAGGAAGCACTGCAGGGAAGAACAGCGGCCGGAGCGTCAGCGGCGTCCTCGTTATCACCCGCACAAGACATCTCACAATCCTCGCCGTTCACTGACAGACAGACATTTTCAGGTTAAACGTATAATCTGTTTTATTTTTAAATATTCAAGTTAAATATTAAGAAGAACGTTCTGTAACATGAGCAGCAGGAAGTGACGTGTGACTCTCACCGGCTGTGCCGCTCGCGTCGCCGTTGCCGGGATGCGGAGTGGGCGTTGGCTTTGGACTGGGAGTTTGGTGTGAAGGGGAGGAGCCTCTGTCTCCATTGAGGAGGGGGGAGGGGCTAAACTCACTGTTGGCAGGTGAGGTGGGCGGGGCTTCATTCTCTGGTGCGTCTGAGCCGTTCACAGACCTGCAGAATCAAGTAAAATATCAGTCAGTTCAACATTTCATTTCTTACAAATGAGAAAGATCAGAAAGATGGAGGAACTAGAGAATCCTCCTCACCTGTTGAGAGTCTCGTCTGGACTCTCGTGAAGAGCATCTCCATTCTGATGGACTTCTGCAAGACAGACAGACGGATGAGAGGGAGAGCCGGAGCACGGGAGGTCAAAGGTTAGATCAGGGTTCTTACTGCTGGCTGCGCTTCCATTGTGCAAGTGCTGCGGGTCCAGCGAGAGCCCGTCCAGGAAGACTGTGAGTTCACCGGTGGACACGACTCCATTCCTACCGTCCACAGTCAACGTCAACACCTCCCGCACATTCTCCACTGACGACGACAACAACAACAACATCCCATGAGTCTCTACTGTCCAACAGCACAAACCACAATGATCAGCGCAACCTTCATGAAGATTTACTTTTCCAGAAATCAAATGTCTGTGATTCATTTAATCCCAATAAAATGTAAATACTGTATTTTGTTTTGTTTGCCTCTAAATGACTAGATTTTACCAGTAATTAGAAAATAAAGTAAACGGATCTGCTGTGGATCTACGGACACTGATTCCCACTGGAGCAAATTAACTGGAGTGAAAAAAGCTCATTTGCTTCTTTAAGCATCCATGTATTACGAATCATTAATCACAGGACAGGAATCATTAATGTTTCTGGCATGAGAAATCAATGTTGAGACGCACGTTTGCCGTCATGTTTGCGGAGGATCCCGATCAGATCCAGGGAGGCTTTTCCCAGCAGAGTGTCGGCCTTGAGCGTGTGATGACACCAGACTCTGAACTCCAGCGCTGACTGCGGCGTTATATTCCTGCGGCGACACAAGAGTCAGCAAGATAAACTGAACGCCTCGCTTTACTTCCTGAAATAAAACACTGATTATTCATTTAAAAAGCTGCAACAGAGACGGTCAGCCAATCAGGAGTCAGTCGCATTAACAGGCACTGCGTCACGAGTCTTAAAGGGACAGTTCCCCAAAAATGGCCACTCACCCTCAAGCTGTTCCAAAACTCTTGAGTTTCTTGTTCTGTTGAACTCAAAGGAAGATATTCTGAAGAATGTTGGTAACCAGGAAGTTGACGGCACCCCTGACACTTTTGGGTGAACTATCCCTTTAAGAACTAGTCCGACTAGTGCTAATCAGTCTTACTTTAGGGATTTAAATTAGACCTACTTTTAAGTTCAGTTGACCAATCTTAAAAAGAGAAGAAAAGCAGAAGAGTAATTGTGTAACGACTCGTGTAACTCAGGAGACTCACAGGGTCAGACGCTCGTCCCATTTGGGATTGGAGGAGCTGTGGGATTTGGCGGTTTTCTTGCTCTCTCCCTCTGACGTCACTTCCACATAGATGGCCGTCCCAAACCAGTTCTTCTTCCTCTTGAGTTTGGCACAGGAAACTGTCACATAAAGAACGACACACACTCAGCATCTGAAGAACACGTGTCACTTCCTGTTCCTGTAGGCGTGGTCTTACCGACGGCGTGCAGCTCTCTGACGTTACAGTCGCTTCTGGAGGAGCCCGTGGCCATGACCTCAAACACACCACACACTCCATCAACTACAGGACCTGAGAGAACACACGCTCACATGCACATCATCACTGATATCACACACGCCGTTGGTCATCTGCCATCTGAACTGAACACTATCCTGTCCTTCATCCGTAAGGGAAGTTCACCTACAAATGGAATCTCTTATGCAAGGGATCTTCTTTATTTTAACGCTCATTGTCTTCCAGTTCAGTCTAGTCTTTACCATAGAAGACAAAAGCACAACTGTTGTCAAGCGGCCGATTGGTTTTCCTGAGTATACGTCATCAGTCCTTCTGGATTTCCAGCTTTACGCTGCAAAACTTGCATCGCCTGACTAGCGGTTTTTAAGAGAGAGGGCAGAACGTCAGTCTCATATTCAGAGAAATGATTTCCCTCGTTTTATGCACAAGTCAGGTCTATTTCTATGCTCCAGTTCTCAGCCCCATCCTCTACACCCTGTACACCTACGACTGTGTCGCCTCCCACAAGGACAACATCATCCTGAAGTTCGCGGACGACACCGCAGTGATAGGACGCATCGCTGGCGGTGACGAGGCAGCCTACAGGAGGGAGGTGGCCAGTCTGGTGTCATGGTGTGAAGACAACAACCTCACCCTCAACACAGACAAGACAAAGGAGATGATAGTGGACATGAGGAAGGAGAGGAGAACGCCTCAGCCACTGTTCATCCGGGAGCTTGAAGTGGAGAGAGTGTGCAACTTTAAATACTTGGGTGTCCACATCAGTGAGGACCTCACATGGACACCTCACATCACGCAGCTGGTCAAGAAGGCTCAACAGCGGCTGTATTTTCTGAGGAGGCTGAGGAAGCTGCATGTCGCCTAAGATCCTCAGCAACTTCTACAGCTGCACCATTGAGAGTGTCTTGACCAGCTGCATCACTGTGTGGTACGGCAGCACTTCTGTCATGGACCGCAAACGCCTGCAGAGAGTGGTGAAGACTGCGCAGAAGATCACCAGGACTCCACTGCCCTCTCTGCAGAGCATCTACCACCGCAGAGTCCACAGAAGAGCTGCTTCCATCCTCAAAGACCCCTCCCACCCCCAACATGGACTGTTCACACTTCTACCCTCAGGACGGAGGTACAGAAGTGTGAAATGCAGGACTGCTAGACTGAAGAACTCTTTCTTTCCCTCTGCCATAAGACTCCTAAACAGCGGATAGGAGTCTACAATCACAACATACATGAACAATTGTTTACATTCTACACTACCACACTTTACACTATCAGGACTGCACTACCACACTTTACATTATCAGGACTGCACTACCTCACTTTACTACTTTGCCCTTTTACATTTTTACATTGTTATATATTTGCTCTTCTTATTATTTATATATTTATCTTATTTTTTTAGTTTACTACTTGTGTGACATTTACTGTGGAAGGCAAAGTAAGAATCTCATTGTACAGGGAAACATGCTTTCTGTCTGTATATATGACAATAAACACTTTAAACACTTAAACACTTTAAACACGTCTGGTGAGGGTTTCTGGGATTTAATAGGAACGTTTGTTTGCCCTGATCTGAAAGGATAGAAGTCTTTTACGATTCCTTCATGGGGATTTGGGATCCTTTTTTCCTGAAACCAAGCAGCCAGAAAGACTCGTTTTGTGCTTCTGGGTGTTTATAATGTGATGGAGATGAATCCATGAGTGTCTACAGACACACCTGCACATTTAAATTGACTTAAAAGCCATTTAATCACTACAATATGACAATTTTTGATGCAACAAAAACCAATTGCATTAAAAGAAAACATTATTGAATGAAAACTGAAGTTCATGCCCCTTTTAAATGGACTCTAAACTTCACATCCATCAATCCCATCAGCGGCACTTCATCCTAAACTAAGGTCAAACTCACAGGAGATGATGGAGACGCCGTGGATCTTCAGCCGTCACTGCGAGCCATGATTCACTGCAACACAAGACATTGCATCAGTTCATCAGATCATCAGATTCAGAGACAGAGACAGAATGAAGCCGGCGTTCATGTTTCACACACGTTTTCACATGATTCTACGGATTGAGCTTCACATGTGGCCAGAGTTTCACATGTTGAGTTTCTCAGAACCTGTTGAGATGAAACTGTACTTCTCTGCAGTGTGAAGGTGACCTGACTTTAATATCGGTCTAATATAAAGGAAGTGTTTATATAACACTCTATAGTCTGATCAGATCTCAGCGTCCGTCGTGATCTCAGCGTCCGTCGTGATCTCAGTGTCCGTCGTGATCTCAGCGTCCGTCGTGAACTCAGCGTCCGTCGTGATCTCAGTGTCCGTCGTGATCTCAGTGTCCGTCGTGAACTCAGTGTCCGTCGTGATCTCAGTGTCCGTCGTGAACTCAGTGTCCGTCGTGAACTCAGCGTCCGTCGTGAACTCAGCGTCCGTCGTGATCTCAGCGTCTGTCGTGATCTCAGCGTCTGTCGTGATCTCAGCGTCCGTCGTGATCTCAGCGTCCGTCGTGAACTCAGCGTCCGTCGTGAACTCAGCGTCCGTCGTGAACTCAGCGTCCGTCGTGAACTCAGTGTCCGTCGTGATCTCAGCGTCTGTCGTGATCTCAGCGTCTGTCGTGATCACAGCGTCTGTCGTGATCTCAGTGTCTGTCGTGATCACAGCGTCTGTCGTGATCACAGCGTCTGTCGTGATCTCAGTGTCTGTCGTGATCTCAGTGTCTGTCGTGATCTCAGCGTCTGTCGTGATCACAGCGTCTGTCGTGAACTCAGCGTCTGTCGTGATCTCAGCGTCCGTCGTGAACTCAGCGTCCGTCGTGATCTCAGCGTCCGTCGTGAACTCAGTGTCCGTCGTGAACTCAGCGTCCGTCGTGAACTCAGCGTCCGTCGTGAACTCAGCGTCCGTCGTGATCTCAGCGTCTGTCGTGATCTCAGCGTCTGTCGTGATCTCAGCGTCCGTCGTGATCTCAGCGTCCGTCGTGAACTCAGCGTCCGTCGTGAACTCAGCGTCCGTCGTGAACTCAGCGTCCGTCGTGAACTCAGTGTCTGTCGTGATCTCAGCGTCTGTCGTGATCTCAGCGTCTGTCGTGATCACAGCGTCTGTCGTGATCTCAGTGTCTGTCGTGATCTCAGTGTCTGTCGTGATCTCAGCGTCTGTCGTGATCACAGCGTCTGTCGTGAACTCAGCGTCTGTCGTGATCACAGTGTCTGTCGTGATCTCAGCGTCTGTCGTGATCTCAGCGTCTGTCGTGATCACAGCGTCTGTCGTGAACTCAGCGTCTGTCGTGATCTCAGCGTCTGTCGTGATCTCAGCGTCTGTCGTGATCACAGTGTCTGTCGTGATCACAGTGTCTGTCGTGATCACAGTGTCTGTCGTGATCTCAGTGTCTGTCGTGATCTCAGTGTCTGTCGTGATCACAGCGTCCGTCGTGATCACAGCGTCTGTCGTGAACTCAGCGTCTGTGGTGAACTCAGCGTCCGTCGTGAACTCAGCGTCCGTCGTGATCACAGCGTCTGTCGTGATCACAGTGTCTGTCGTGATCTCAGTGTCTGTCGTGATCTTAGTGTGTGTCGTGATCACAGTGTCTGTCGTGATCACAGTGTCTGTCGTGATCACAGCGTCTGTCGTGATCTCAGCGTCCGTCGTGATCTCAGCGTCCGTCGTGATCTCAGCGTCTGTCGTGATCACAGTGTCCGTCGTGAACTCAGCGTCCGTCGTGAACTCAGAGTCTGTCGTGATCTCAGTGTCTGTCGTGATCACAGTGTCTGTCGTGATCACAGTGTCTGTCGTGATCTCAGTGTCTGTCGTGATCACAGTGTCTGTCGTGATCTCAGTGTCTGTCGTGATCTCAGCGTCCGTCGTGATCTCAGCGTCCGTCGTGATCTCAGCGTCCGTCGTGATCTCAGCGTCCGTCGTGATCACAGTGTCTGTCGTGATCACAGTGTCTGTCGTGATCTCAGTGTCTGTCGTGATCACAGTGTCTGTCGTGAACTCAGCGTCTGTCGTGAACTCAGTGTCTGTGGTGAACTCAGCGTCTGTCGTGATCACAGCGTCTGTCGTGAACTCAGCGTCCGTCGTGATCTCAGCGTCTGTCGTGATCACAGTGTCTGTCGTGAACTCAGTGTCTGTGGTGAACTCAGCGTCTGTCGTGATCACAGCGTCTGTCGTGAACTCAGCGTCTGTCGTGATCACAGTGTCTGTCGTGAACTCAGCGTCTGTCGTGAACTCAGCGTCCGTCGTGAACTCAGCGTCCGTCGTGAACTCAGCGTCCGTCGTGATCTTAGTGTCTGTCGTGATCACAGTGTCTGTCGTGATCACAGTGTCTGTCGTGATCTCAGTGTCTGTCGTGATCACAGTGTCTGTCGTGAACTCAGCGTCCGTCGTGAACTCAGCGTCCGTCGTGATCTCAGTGTCTGTCGTGATCACAGTGTCTGTCGTGATCACAGTGTCTGTCGTGATCTCAGTGTCTGTCGTGATCACAGTGTCTGTCGTGATCACAGCGTCCGTCGTGAACTCAGCGTCCGTCGTGATCTCAGTGTCCGTCGTGATCACAGTGTCTGTCGTGATCACAGTGTCTGTGGTGAACTCAGCGTCTGTCATGATCTCAGTGTCTGTCGTGATCACAGTGTTGATTTCAATGTCTGTCATGATCTCAGTGTCTGTCATGATCTCAGCGTCTGTGTTGATTTCAGTGTCTGTCATGATCACAGCGTCTGTCATGATCACAGTGTTTATTAGTGTCTGTTACCTGCTCTCATTAAATGGCAATCGAACACCTGATCTTAATTGCGTTTGAGTTCATAAATTGTTGTTCTGTGTGAATCGGGTTCCCGATGAATATGATTCTGTTGTGTAAATTGTGACTGAACGCAGATATTATATCCGCACACTCATGCTAACAGGCTAACACCATTAGCGACACGGCGATAGCGATCAAACGACAAATAAACCTTCATTGTTACAGAAACTCTCATATTTCTGTCAGATCGGATCCTGTCACACACCCGTGTGTCTCTCACTCATTCAGCTCTGCATTTCTCTCTGATCGGGTTTAATCTGGATCAGGCCTGAAGCCGCTCCGCCATTTTCATATTTTACTCGCAGATGAAAAACTCCGAGTGAGAAAAGCAAGCGCTCGAGGATTTGATCAAACACAGAAACATATAAACATATGAACATATAAACTCACCGGACGCTGCAGCTGCGACACAAACTAACCCACACAACACAACACGCTCCTCCTACATACACACACTCACTCAAAGACACACACACTAACACGCTTACTCTAACACGCTCACTCTAAGACGCACACACACATACTAACACACTCCCTCTGAGACACACACACACACATACTAACAGACACACTCACTCCCTCTAATACACACACTCTAACACAGTCAGTCCACTCTAACACACACACACACAAACTCTCTCTAACAGACTCACTCTAACACACACACTCTCTAACACACACACACTCAGTCACTCTAACACACACACAGTTACACACACTCACTCTAACACATGCACACACTAACAGTCAGTCACTCTAACACACTCACTAAAACAGTCAGTCACTCTAACACACACACTCTAACACACACACACACAGTCACTAACACACACACTGACTAACACAGTCAGTCACTCTAACACACACAGTCACTCTAACACACACACTCAATAACACAGTCAGTCACTCTCACACACTCTAACACACACAGTCACTAACACAGTCAGTCACTCTAACTCACACAGTCACTCTAACACACACACTCACTAACACAGTCAGTCACTCTAACACACACAGTCACTCGAACACACACACTCACTAACACAGTCAGTCACTCTAACACACACAGTCACTCGAACACACACACTCACTAACACAGTCAGTCACTCTAACTCACACAGTCACTCTAACACACACACTCACTAACACAGTCAGTCACTCTCACACACTCTAACACACACAGTCACTAACACACTCAGTCACTCTAACACACACACTCACTAACACAGTCAGTCACTCTAACACACACACTCACTAACACAGTCAGTCACTCTAACTCACACAGTCACTAACACAGTCAGTCACTCTAACACACACACAGTCACTAACACAGTCAGTCACTCTAACACACACACTCACTAACACAGTCACTCTAACACACACACTCACTAACACAGTCAGTCACTCTAACTCACACAGTCACTCTAACACACACACTCACTAACACAGTCAGTCACTCTAACTCACACAGTCACTCTAACACACACACTCACTAACACAGTCAGTCACTCTCACACACTCTAACACACACAGTCACTAACACACACAGTCACTCTAACACACACACTCAATAACACAGTCAGTCACTCTAACACACACACTCACTAACACAGTCAGTCACTCTAACTCACACAGTCACTCTAACACACACACTCAATAACACAGTCAGTCACTCTAACACACACTCACTAACACAGTCAGTCACTCTAACACACACACTCACTAACACAGTCAGTCACTCTAACACACACTCACTAACACAGTCAGTCACTCTAACACACACACTCACTAACACAGTCAGTCACTCTAACTCACACAGTCACTCTAACACACACACTCAATAACACAGTCAGTCACTCTAACACACACTCACTAACACAGTCAGTCACTCTAACACACACACTCAATAACACAGTCAGTCACTCTAACTCACACACTCACTAACACAGTCAGTCACTCTAACACACACACTCACTAACACACACAGTCACTCTAACACACACTCAATAACACAGTCAGTCACTCTAACACACACACTCTAACACACACACACAGTCACTAACACACACACTCTAACACACACACTGACTAACACAGTCAGTCACTCTAACACACACAGTCACTCTAACACACACACTCAATAACACAGTCAGTCACTCTCACACACTCTAACACACACAGTCACTAACACAGTCAGTCACTCTAACTCACACAGTCACTCTAACACACACACTCAATAACACAGTCAGTCACTCTCACACACTCTAACACACACAGTCACTAACACAGTCAGTCACTCTAACTCACACAGTCACTCTAACACACACACTCACTAACACAGTCAGTCACTCTAACACACACAGTCACTCTAACACACACACTCACTAACACACACAGTCACTCTAACACACACACTCAATAACACAGTCAGTCACTCTAACACACACACTCACTAACACAGTCAGTCACTCTAACACACACACTCAATAACACAGTCAGTCACTCTAACACACACACTCACTAACACACACAGTCACTCTAACACACACTCAATGACACAGTCAGACACTCTAACACACACACTCACTAACACAGTCAGTCACTCTAACACACACAGTCACTCTAACACACACAGTCACTCTAACACACATACTCAATAACACAGTCAGTCACTCTCACACACTCTAGCACACACAGTCACTAACACAGTCAGTCACTCTAACTCACACAGTCACTCTAACACACACACTCACTAACACAGTCAGTCACTCTAACACACACACTCACTAACACAGTCAGTCACTCTAACACACACAGTCACTCTAACACACACACTCAATAACACAGTCAGTCACTCTAACACACACAGTCACTCTAACACAGTCAGTCACTCTCACACACTCTAGCACACACAGTCACTAACACAGTCAGTCACTCTAACACACACACTCACTAACACAGTCAGTCACTCTAACTCACACAGTCACTCTAACACACACACTCACTAACACAGTCAGTCACTCTAACACACACACTCAATAACACAGTCAGTCACTCTAACACACACAGTCACTCTAACACACACACTCAATAACACAGTCAGTCACTCTAACACACACAGTCACTCAATAACACAGTCAGTCACTCTCACACACTCTAGCACACACAGTCACTAACACAGTCAGTCACTCTAACACACACAC
Source organism: Rhodeus uyekii (assembly GCA_037043235.1). Lineage (NCBI taxonomy): Eukaryota > Metazoa > Chordata > Actinopteri > Cypriniformes > Acheilognathidae > Rhodeus > Rhodeus uyekii. Next base: position 18,095 of record JAWRVZ010000922.1, read on the forward strand.
TCACTAACACAGTCAGTCACTCTAACACACACAGTCACTCTAACACACACAGTCACTCTAACACACACACTCACTAACACAGTCAGTCACTCTAACACACACAGTCACTCTAACACACACACTCAATAACACAGTCAGTCACTCTAACACACACAGTCACTCTAACACAGTCAGTCACTCTAACACACACAGTCACTCTAACACACACACTCACTAACACAGTCAGTCACTCTCACACACTCTAACACACACACTCACTAACACAGTCAGTCACTCTAACACACACACTCACTAACACAGTCAGTCACTCTAACACACACACTCACTAACACAGTCAGTCACTCTAACACACACACTCACTAACACACACAGTCACTCTAACACACACACTCACTAACACAGTCAGTCACTCTAACACACACACACTCAATAACACAGTCAGTCACTCTCACACACTCTAACACACACACACAGTCACTAACACACACACTGACTAACACAGTCAGTCACTCTAACACACACAGTCACTCTAACACACACACTCAATAACACAGTCAGTCACTCTCACACACTCTAACACACACAGTCACTAACACAGTCAGTCACTCTAACACACACAGTCAGTCACTCTAACACACACACTCACTAACACACTCACTAACACAGTCAGTCACTCTAACACACACAGTCACTAACACAGTCAGTCATACACACTCTAACACACACAGTCACTCTAACACACATTCACTCACACAGTCAGTCACTCTAACACACACACTCTAACACACAGTCACTCTAACACACACACTCTAACACACAGTCACTCTAACACACACACTCTAACACACAGTCACTCTAACACACACACTCTAACACACAGTCACTCTAACACACACACTCTAACACACAGTCACTAACACACGCACTCACTAACACAGTCAGTCACTCTAACACACACAGTCACTCACACTCTAACACACACTCACTAACACACTCACTAACACAGTCAGTCACTCTAACACACACTCACTAACACAGTCACTCACACAGTCAGTCACTCTAACACACACTCACTAACACAGTCAGTCACTCTAACACACACACTCACTCTAACACACACTCACTAACACACTCACTAACACAGTCAGTCACTCTAACACACACAGTCACTCTAACACACAGTCACCCTAACACACACAGTCACTAACACAGTCAGTCACACACACTCTAACACACACAGTCACTAACACAGTCAGTCACTCTAACACACACACTCACTAACACAGTCAGTCACTCTAACACACAGTCACCCTAACACACACACTCACTAACACAGTCAGTCACTCTAACACACACAGTCACTCTAACACAGTCAGTCACTCTAACACACACAGTCACTCTAACACACACACTCACTAACACAGTCAGTCACTCTCACACACTCTAACACACACACTCACTAACACAGTCAGTCACTCTAACACACACACTCACTAACACACACAGTCACTCTAACACACACACTCACTAACACAGTCAGTCACTCTAACACACACACACTCAATAACACAGTCAGTCACTCTCACACACTCTAACACACACAGTCACTAACACACACACTGACTAACACAGTCAGTCACTCTAACACACACAGTCACTCTAACACACACACACTCAATAACACAGTCAGTCACTCTCACACACTCTAACACACACAGTCACTAACACAGTCAGTCACTCTAACACACACAGTCACTCTAACACACACAGTCAGTCACTCTAACACACACACTCACTCTAACACACACTCACTAACACACTCACTAACACAGTCAGTCACTCTAACACACACAGTCACTCTAACACACAGTCACTAACACAGTCAGTCATACACACTCTAACACACACAGTCACTCTAACACACATTCACTCACACAGTCAGTCACTCTAACACACACACTCTAACACACAGTCACTCTAACACACACACTCTAACACACAGTCACTCTAACACACACACTCTAACACACAGTCACTAACACACGCACTCACTAACACAGTCAGTCACTCTAACACACACACTCACTCTAACACACACAGTCACTCACACTCTAACACACACTCACTAACACACTCACTAACACAGTCAGTCACTCTAACACACACTCACTAACACAGTCACTCACACAGTCAGTCACTCTAACACACACTCACTAACACAGTCAGTCACTCTAACACACACACTCACTCTAACACACACTCACTAACACACTCACTAACACAGTCAGTCACTCTAACACACACAGTCACTCTAACACACAGTCACCCTAACACACACAGTCACTAACACAGTCAGTCACACACACTCTAACACACACAGTCACTAACACAGTCAGTCACTCTAACACACACACTCACTCTAACACACACTCACTAACACACTCACTAACACAGTCAGTCACTCTAACACACAGTCACCCTAACACACACACTCACTAACACAGTCAGTCACTCTAACACACACACACTCACTAACACAGTCAGTCACTCTAACACACGCACACTCACTAACACAGTCAGTCACTCTAACACACACAGTCACTAACACAGTCAGTCACTCTAACACACACAGTCACTCTAACACACGCACACTCACTAACACAGTCAGTCACTCTAACACACGCACACTCACTAACACAGTCAGTCACTCTAACACACACACTCACTAACACAGTCAGTCACTCTAACACACACACTCACTAACACAGTCAGTCACTCTAACACACGCACACTCACTAACACAGTCAGTCACTCTAACTCACACAGTCAGTCACTCTAACTCACAGTCACTCTAACACACACACTCACTAACACAGTCACTAACACAGTCAGTCACTCTCACACACTCAGTCACTCTAACACACACACTCACTAACACAGTCAGTCACTCTAACACACACACTCACTAACACACACAGTCACTCTAACACACACACTCATTAACACAGTCAGTCACTCTAACACACACACTCACTAACACACACAGTCACTCTAACACACACACTCAATAACACAGTCAGTCACTCTAACACACACACTCACTTACACAGTCAGTCACTCTCACACACTCAGTCACTAACACACTCAGTCACTCTAACACACACACACAGTCACTCTAACACACACACTCACTAACACACACAGTCACTCTAACACACACACTCATTAACACAGTCAGTCACTCTAACACACACACTCACTAACACACACAGTCACTCTAACACACACACTCAATAACACAGTCAGTCACTCTAACACACACACTCACTAACACAGTCAGTCACTCTAACACACAGTCACCCTAACACACACACTCACTAACACAGTCAGTCACTCTAACACACACACACTCACTAACACAGTCAGTCACTCTAACACACGCACACTCACTAACACAGTCAGTCACTCTAACACACACACTCACTAACACAGTCAGTCACTCTAACACACACACTCACTAACACAGTCAGTCACTCTAACATACACACAGTCACTAACACAGTCAGTCACTCTAACACACACAGTCACTCTAACACACGCACACTCACTAACACAGTCAGTCACTCTAACACACGCACACTCACTAACACAGTCAGTCACTCTAACACACACACTCACTAACACAGTCAGTCACTCTAACACACACACTCACTAACACAGTCAGTCACTCTAACACGCACACTCACTAACACAGTCAGTCACTCTAACACACACACTCACTAACACAGTCAGTCACTCTAACACACACACAGTCACTAACACAGTCAGTCACTCTAACACACACAGTCACTCTAACACACGCACACTCACTAACACAGTCAGTCACTCTAACACGCACACTCACTAACACAGTCAGTCACTCTAACACACACACTCACTAACACAGTCAGTCACTCTAACACACACACAGTCACTAACACAGTCAGTCACTCTAACACACACAGTCACTCTAACACACGCACACTCACTAACACAGTCAGTCACTCTAACACACACACTCACTAACACAGTCAGTCACTCTAACACACACACAGTCACTAACACAGTCAGTCACTCTAACTCACAGTCACTCTAACACACACTCACTAACACAGTCAGTCACTCTCACACACACACTCACTAACACACACAGTCACTCTAACACACACACTCATTAACACAGTCAGTCACTCTAACACACACACTCACTAACACACACAGTCACTCTAACACACACACTCAATAACACAGTCAGTCACTCTAACACACACACTCACTAACACACACAGTCACTCTAACACACACACTCAATAACACAGTCAGTCACTCTAACACACACACTCAATAACACAGTCAGTCACTCTAACACACACACTCACTAACACACACAGTCACTCTAACACACACACTCAATAACACAGTCAGTCACTCTAACACACACACTCAATAACACAGTCAGTCACTCTAACACACACACTCACTAACACAGTCAGTCACTCTCACACACACAGTCACTCTAACACACACACTCAATAACACTGTCAGTCACTCTAACACACACACTCACTAACACAGTCAGTCACTCTAACACACACACTCAATAACACTGTCAGTCACTCTAACACACTAACACACACACTCACTAACACAGTCAGTCACTCTAACTCAGACACTCACTAACACAGTCACTCTAACACACACACTCACTAACACACACAGTCACTCTAACACACACACTCACTCTAACACACACTCACTAACACAGTCAGTCACTCTAACACACACACTCACTCTAACACAGTCAGTCACTCTAACACAGTCAGTCACTCTAACACACACACACTCACTAACACAGTCAGTCACTCTAACACACACACTCACTCTAACACACACTCACTAACACAGTCAGTCACTCTAACACACACACTCACTAACACAGTCAGTCACTCTCACACACTCTAACACACACAGTCACTAACACAGTCAGTCACTCTAACACACACAGTCACTCTAACACACACAGTCAGTCACTCTAACACACACACTCACTCTAACACACACTCACTAACACACTCACTAACACAGTCAGTCACTCTAACACACACAGTCACTCTAACACACAGTCACTAACACAGTCAGTCATACACACTCTAACACACACAGTCACTCTAACACACATTCACTCACACAGTCAGTCACTCTAACACACACACTCTAACACACAGTCACTCTAACACACACACTCTAACACACAGTCACTCTAACACACACACTCTAACACACAGTCACTAACACACGCACTCACTAACACAGTCAGTCACTCTAACACACACACTCACTCTAACACACACAGTCACTCACACTCTAACACACACTCACTAACACACTCACTAACACAGTCAGTCACTCTAACACACACTCACTAACACAGTCACTCACACAGTCAGTCACTCTAACACACACTCACTAACACAGTCAGTCACTCTAACACACACACTCACTCTAACACACACTCACTAACACACTCACTAACACAGTCAGTCACTCTAACACACACAGTCACTCTAACACACAGTCACCCTAACACACACAGTCACTAACACAGTCAGTCACACACACTCTAACACACACAGTCACTAACACAGTCAGTCACTCTAACACACACACTCACTCTAACACACACTCACTAACACACTCACTAACACAGTCAGTCACTCTAACACACAGTCACCCTAACACACACACTCACTAACACAGTCAGTCACTCTAACACACACACACTCACTAACACAGTCAGTCACTCTAACACACGCACACTCACTAACACAGTCAGTCACTCTAACACACACAGTCACTAACACAGTCAGTCACTCTAACACACACAGTCACTCTAACACACGCACACTCACTAACACAGTCAGTCACTCTAACACACGCACACTCACTAACACAGTCAGTCACTCTAACACACACACTCACTAACACAGTCAGTCACTCTAACACACACACTCACTAACACAGTCAGTCACTCTAACACACGCACACTCACTAACACAGTCAGTCACTCTAACTCACACAGTCAGTCACTCTAACTCACAGTCACTCTAACACACACACTCACTAACACACTCACTAACACAGTCAGTCACTCTCACACACTCAGTCACTCTAACACACACAGTCACTAACACAGTCACTAACACAGTCAGTCACTCTCACACACTCAGTCACTCTAACACACACACTCACTAACACAGTCAGTCACTCTAACACACACACTCACTAACACACACAGTCACTCTAACACACACACTCATTAACACAGTCAGTCACTCTAACACACACACTCACTAACACACACAGTCACTCTAACACACACACTCAATAACACAGTCAGTCACTCTAACACACACACTCACTTACACAGTCAGTCACTCTCACACACTCAGTCACTAACACACTCAGTCACTCTAACACACACACACAGTCACTCTAACACACACACTCACTAACACACACAGTCACTCTAACACACACACTCATTAACACAGTCAGTCACTCTAACACACACACTCACTAACACACACAGTCACTCTAACACACACACTCAATAACACAGTCAGTCACTCTAACACACACACTCACTAACACAGTCAGTCACTCTAACACACAGTCACCCTAACACACACACTCACTAACACAGTCAGTCACTCTAACACACACACACTCACTAACACAGTCAGTCACTCTAACACACGCACACTCACTAACACAGTCAGTCACTCTAACACACACACTCACTAACACAGTCAGTCACTCTAACACACACACTCACTAACACAGTCAGTCACTCTAACATACACACAGTCACTAACACAGTCAGTCACTCTAACACACACAGTCACTCTAACACACGCACACTCACTAACACAGTCAGTCACTCTAACACACGCACACTCACTAACACAGTCAGTCACTCTAACACACACACTCACTAACACAGTCAGTCACTCTAACACACACACTCACTAACACAGTCAGTCACTCTAACACGCACACTCACTAACACAGTCAGTCACTCTAACACACACACTCACTAACACAGTCAGTCACTCTAACACACACACAGTCACTAACACAGTCAGTCACTCTAACACACACAGTCACTCTAACACACGCACACTCACTAACACAGTCAGTCACTCTAACACGCACACTCACTAACACAGTCAGTCACTCTAACACACACACTCACTAACACAGTCAGTCACTCTAACACACACACAGTCACTAACACAGTCAGTCACTCTAACACACACAGTCACTCTAACACACGCACACTCACTAACACAGTCAGTCACTCTAACACACACACTCACTAACACAGTCAGTCACTCTAACACACACACAGTCACTAACACAGTCAGTCACTCTAACTCACAGTCACTCTAACACACACTCACTAACACAGTCAGTCACTCTCACACACACACTCACTAACACACACAGTCACTCTAACACACACACTCATTAACACAGTCAGTCACTCTAACACACACACTCACTAACACACACAGTCACTCTAACACACACACTCAATAACACAGTCAGTCACTCTAACACACACACTCACTAACACACACAGTCACTCTAACACACACACTCAATAACACAGTCAGTCACTCTAACACACACACTCAATAACACAGTCAGTCACTCTAACACACACACTCACTAACACACACAGTCACTCTAACACACACACTCAATAACACAGTCAGTCACTCTAACACACACACTCAATAACACAGTCAGTCACTCTAACACACACACTCACTAACACAGTCAGTCACTCTCACACACACAGTCACTCTAACACACACACTCAATAACACTGTCAGTCACTCTAACACACACACTCACTAACACAGTCAGTCACTCTAACACACACACTCAATAACACTGTCAGTCACTCTAACACACTAACACACACACTCACTAACACAGTCAGTCACTCTAACTCAGACACTCACTAACACAGTCACTCTAACACACACACTCACTAACACACACAGTCACTCTAACACACACACTCACTCTAACACACACTCACTAACACAGTCAGTCACTCTAACACACACACTCACTCTAACACAGTCAGTCACTCTAACACAGTCAGTCACTCTAACACACACACACTCACTAACACAGTCAGTCACTCTAACACACACACTCACTCTAACACACACTCACTAACACAGTCAGTCACTCTAACACACACACTCACTAACACAGTCAGTCACTCTAACACACATTCACTAACACAGTCAGTCACTCTAACACACACACACTCACTAACACAGTCAGTCACTGTAACACACACACGCTATTTTATTGCAAAGTGACAAAAAATGAAAGTTGCAGCATTTCTTTAGTATTTATAGTTTATTGTGAAATGGGGAAATGTTTGATTTCACTCACAGTTCAGTTGGAGATGATGATCTTTGAACAGAAAACAGTGAGAGTTCAAGATTAACTCTATTCACAGACAGTTTCACACAGAAGCCTTCATTACATTTCTATTGATCAGAACAGTGGAAATTCCTCTGAACATCATTAGCATATTTGCATAACAGTTTTTATAACAATCAACTCTAGAAACAAGAGCTGGAAACGGACGACTAAACAAAACATGATATTGCTGTAAACATGAAGACAATAGAGTTCAATAGAGTTTAAACCACTTCTGCTAAACTAATCCCATCTTTGCTTTGGCTGCGTAAAAACCTGATCAATCATCCAGTCTAATCCCAAACTCCTGGACGGACGGACGGAAGCCAAGCAAACCCACAGAAAGCATTTTAATATGTTTGTCATAAATACATAAAACTCTGCAGAGGGAAAGACGCAAGGCACGTGTCATCAGTGGGAGTCGGTGTGTGTTTGCGGAAAGGCACACGGCTTTACTGTGGTGTTTCATGAAGTAGTGTAGAAGCATCTATCCCATAATCCCTCCGGACGTAAAGTGCATGATGTGTCCCGCGGCAACAGAAGGTATGGCTTCAGTGACTCAACACTAGCAGCATTTCAGCGCGATCACCAGCTCAGATCCACAGACGCATGACTGCGGAGCAGGAAGTGACATCATCAGCATCTGAACCGCTGAAAGAGTCTCACAGAGCAGAACTGAATCAGAGACGCGACCCTGAGGAGAGAGAGACGCTCGTCCAGCCGCGGCGGATTGTCCTGCGTCCACAAGAGCAGCGGCGAGACGTCAGTGTTGGGAATGAGAGACGGGAATGACAGGAGAGGAACCGCTGACGACCGGCCCACACCAGCACACCGCGCTCTGCCCCGCACACCTGCACACACACACACACACACACAGGTGTTAGAGACGACTGACCCGCACACCTGCACGCACACACACACACACACACACACAGAGTAAAAGTTGTGATGAGATACAAAGACTCACTGGTTTTCCGGCGGCAGCTCCTGATCGGCCTCAGCAGCCGAAGATTCAACGTCTGCACTGCTGTCGCTGCCGGACACACAACACGGACTCTCCGGAGTCAGAGCCGCGCCGCTGCAGAGAGAGGGAGGGAGAGAGGGAGAGGGAGGGAGAGAGGGAGGGGGAGAGAGAGAGAGAGAGAGAGAGAGGGAGGCAAGGCAAGGCAAGTTTATTTGTATAGCACATTTCATACACAATGGTAATTCAAAGTGCTTTACATAAAGAAGAATGATAAAAATAAAGCATTAAAAATGATTAAAAGAATAAAAAGATAATACGTATAAAATAAAATGCAAACAGTTCGGACCTAGCACAGTGCTCAATCTGCAAATGCATAGGTAAAAAGATGTGTTTTGAGTCTTGATTTGAATGTGGCTACTGTTGGAGCACACCTGATCTCTTCTGGAAGCTGGTTCCAGCTGCGGCTGGCGTAACAGCTAAAAGCAGACTCTCCTTGCTTTGAGTGAACCCGGGGTATTACTAAGTGACTTGATCCTGATGATCTTAGTGATCTGTTAGGTTTATATTCTATGAGCATATCTGCAATGTATTGAGGTCCTAGGCCATTGAGTGATTTATAAACAAGTAACAGTACTTTAAAATTAATTCTAAATGTAACTGGAAGCCAGTGCAAGGACCTGAGGACTGGTGTGATGTGTTCATATTTTCTGGTTCTGCTCAGAATCCTGGCAGCAGCGTTCTGTACGAGCTGCAGCTGTCTTATGGTCTTTTTGGGAAGGCCGGTGAGGAGCCCATTACAATAATCCACCCTGCTGGTGATGAAAGCATGAACAAGTTTCTCTAAGTCTTGATTGGAGACAAAGCATCTAATTCTTGCAATATTTTTGAGATGATAATATGCTGATTTAGTTATTGATTCCACTTCCTGACTCCAGACACTGCAGACGTGTTTTCCTAAGCTCTGACCTGCTTTGCCCTTGGGCAGCATTCTGTCTGTTTTTTCCTCTGACCCGCTGCTACTGGACTCCTGACAATATTGAAATGGAATTGACCAACTGGTCAATCAGCGCGATCGACAAAATTTTTTCACAAAGAAAAGCAGCTCCGGGAGAGCCCACCTGCCCGGACGGGACGTTTGCTGCTGGGTATGTAATGGACCCATGGAACAACTGGCAGGTCCTGTGCCTAGAAGCACTATCGATTGAAGATGCAGAAGATTTATATATGATTGGATTACTGATAGCGGGATTCCTATTCTTTGGCTTCGGAATTTTCCTGACTTATCGGAAGATTGGGAAGACAGCTGCGAGCAAATTCACCGAGCCGCTGTCTGTGGATATGAAGAATTGCCTCGAGGCCGTGTCTGACCGTGTGAAGGAATTAGATCTGCGAGTGGTTAAGATTGAGGAACTGACTCGTAACCTATGTGAACTGTACCGCAACAACACAGTCGGGACAGCGAGACAGTTTGGTGATCTCTCACGGATGGTATCTGGTCTGGCTATGAGGTTGGACACGGTGCTGAGGACCAGAACTGAACTTGACTGGACTGATTATGATCCGGACAAATTACCGAAGATCGAAAATGGATTATTAAAAAAAGGGACTTTAAGACTTTTCTGCCTCTATTTCTCTGTTGGGAATCCAGCATGATGACGTCAGCCTGGTCGCTCTTACCTTCCTTCAGGGACAAAGCCACAGAGCTGTTCTCATAACATCTGATGCTGTGACTAACTCTCTCCCTCTCAACCCTCTGAGTGTCCTGCCTATCTGTTCTTATCTATTCCGCCCCCAAAACTCCAATGGAAAAAATTCCTACACGTGACCTCGTGGACTGTGTGTGTAAAATTGCATTATTATGTTTCCTATGTGTAATGTATGTAACGCTTGTTAATCTGCATTCTGTAATTTCTGGAAAAAGAGTTGGCGCCGCAAATGGCGCCTCTGTGTTTGAGCTCCTCAGTGATTGTTTTTGTTTTTGTTTGTTTGTTCATTTTGTAAATGTGCACTGGAAGCTCCAGCACTAAGACAAATTCCTTGTGTGTGCAAGCACACTTGGCAATAAAGCTCTTTCTGATTCTGATTCTGATTGTTTTTACATGGCTACTGAAACTCAGGTCTGACTCCAAAATCACACCAAGATTCCTGACCTGATTTTTAGTTGTTTGACCCCTAGAGTGAAGGTATGCGTTCACTTTGAGAACTTCATCTTTGTTTCCAAATGCAATGACTTCAGTTTTGTCTTTGTTTAACTGAAGGAAGTTTAGGCACATCCAGTTTTTAATTTCATCAATGCATTGACACAGGGAGTCAATGGGGCTGTAATCATTAGGTGATAACGCGAGGTAAATCTGGGTGTCATCTGCATAGCTGTGATATGCAATTTGGTTCT
>JAWRVZ010000922.1:35000-54501 GCA_037043235.1 Rhodeus uyekii
GAGATGCGCGCGTGGTACGATGAGTGTGAGATGCGCGTGTGTACGATGCGTGTGAGATGCGCGTGTGCGATGAGTGTGAGATGCGCGTGTACGATGCGTGTGCGATGAGTGTGAGATGCGCGTGTACGATGCGTGTGAGATGCGCGCGTGGTACGATGAGTGTGAGATGCGCGCGTGCGATGAGTGTGAGATGCGCGCGTGCGATGAGTGTGAGATGCGCGCGTGTGCGATGAGTGTGAGATGCGCGCGTGTGCGATGAGTGTGAGATGCGCGCGTGTGCGATGAGTGTGAGATGCGCGCGTGTGCGATGAGTGTGAGATGCGCGCGTGTGCGATGAGTGTGAGATGCGCGCGTGTGCGATGAGTGTGAGATGCGCGCGTGTGCGATGAGTGTGAGATGCGCGCGTGTGCGATGAGTGTGAGATGCGCGCGTGTGCGATGAGTGTGAGATGCGCGCGTGGTACGATGAGTGTGAGATGAGTGTGAGATGCGCGCGTGGTACGATCAGTGTGAGATGCATGTGTGTGCGATGAGTGTGAGATGCGCGCGTGTACGATGCGTGTGAGATGCGCGCGTGTACGATGCGTGTGCGATGAGTGTGAGATGCGCGTGTGAGATGCGCGCGTGGTACGATGAGTGTGAGATGAGTGTGAGATGCGCGTGTGTACGATGCGTGTGCGATGAGTGTGAGATGCGCGCGTGTACGATGCGTGTGAGATGAGTGTGAGATGCGCGCGTGGTACGATGAGTGTGAGATGAGTGTGAGATGCGCGCGTGTACGATGCGTGTGAGATGCGCGCGTGTACGATGCGTGTGAGATGCGCGCGTGTACGATGCGTGTGCGATGAGTGTGAGATGCGCGTGTGAGATGCGCGCGTGGTACGATGAGTGTGCGATGAGTGTGAGATGCGCGTGTGAGATGCGCGCGTGGTACGATGAGTGTGAGATGCGCGCGTGTACGATGAGTGTGAGATGCGCGCGTGTACGATGCGTGTGCGATGAGTGTGAGATGCGCGTGTGAGATGCGCGCGTGGTACGATGAGTGTGCGATGAGTGTGAGATGCGCGTGTGAGATGCGCGCGTGGTACGATGAGTGTGAGATGCGCGCGTGTACGCTGAGTGTGAGATGCGCGCGTGTACGATGAGTGTGCGATGAGTGTGAGATGCGCGCGTGTACGATGCGTGTGCGATGAGTGTGAGATGAGTGTGAGATGCGCGCGTGTACGATGCGTGTGCGATGAGTGTGAGATGCGCGCGTGTACGATGAGTGTGAGATGAGTGTGCGATGAGTGTGAGATGCGCGCGTGTACGATGCGTGTGCGATGAGTGTGCGATGAGTGTGAGATGCGCGCGTGTACGATGCGTGTGCGATGAGTGTGCGATGAGTGTGAGATGCGCGCGTGTACGATGCGTGTGCGATGAGTGTGAGATGAGTGTGCGATGAGTGTGAGATGCGCGCGTGTACGATGCGTGTGCGATGAGTGTGCGATGAGTGTGAGATGCGCGCGTGTACGATGCGTGTGCGATGAGTGTGAGATGCGCGCGTGTACGATGAGTGTGAGATGCGCGCGTGGTACGATGAGTGTGAGATGCGCGCGTGGTACGATGAGTGTGAGATGCGCGCGTGGTACGATGAGTGTGAAATGCGCGCGTGGTACGATGAGTGTGAGATGAGTGTGTGATGCGCGTGTGGTACGTTGAGTGTGAGATGAGTGTGAGATGCGCGCGTGGTACGATGAGTGTGAGATGCGCGTGTGTACGATGCGTGTGAGATGCGCGTGTGCGATGAGTGTGAGATGCGCGTGTACGATGCGTGTGCGATGAGTGTGAGATGCGCGTGTACGATGCGTGTGAGATGCGCGCGTGGTACGATGAGTGTGAGATGCGCGCGTGCGATGAGTGTGAGATGCGCGCGTGCGATGAGTGTGAGATGCGCGCGTGTGCGATGAGTGTGAGATGCGCGCGTGTGCGATGAGTGTGAGATGCGCGCGTGTGCGATGAGTGTGAGATGCGCGCGTGTGCGATGAGTGTGAGATGCGCGCGTGTGCGATGAGTGTGAGATGCGCGCGTGTGCGATGAGTGTGAGATGCGCGCGTGTGCGATGAGTGTGAGATGCGCGCGTGTGCGATGAGTGTGAGATGCGCGCGTGTGCGATGAGTGTGAGATGCGCGCGTGTGCGATGAGTGTGAGATGCGCGCGTGTGCGATGAGTGTGAGATGCGCGCGTGTGCGATGAGTGTGAGATGCGCGCGTGTGCGATGAGTGTGAGATGCGCGCGTGTGCGATGAGTGTGAGATGCGCGCGTGTGCGATGAGTGTGAGATGCGCGCGTGTGCGATGAGTGTGAGATGCGCGCGTGGTACGATGAGTGTGAGATGCGCACGTGGTACGATGAGTGTGAGATGAGTGTGAGATGCGCGCGTGGTACGATCAGTGTGAGATGCATGTGTGTGCGATGAGTGTGAGATGCGCGCGTGTACGATGCGTGTGAGATGCGCGCGTGTACGATGCGTGTGCGATGAGTGTGAGATGCGCGTGTGAGATGCGCGCGTGGTACGATGAGTGTGAGATGAGTGTGAGATGCGCGTGTGTACGATGCGTGTGCGATGAGTGTGAGATGCGCGCGTGTACGATGCGTGTGAGATGAGTGTGAGATGCGCGCGTGGTACGATGAGTGTGAGATGAGTGTGAGATGCGCGTGTGAGATGCGCGCGTGGTACGATGAGTGTGAGATGCGCGTGTGAGATGCGCGCGTGGTACGATGAGTGTGAGATGCGCGCGTGTACGATGAGTGTGAGATGCGCGCGTGTACGATGCGTGTGCGATGAGTGTGAGATGCGCGTGTGAGATGCGCGCGTGGTACGATGAGTGTGCGATGAGTGTGAGATGCGCGTGTGAGATGCGCGCGTGGTACGATGAGTGTGAGATGCGCGCGTGTACGATGAGTGTGCGATGAGTGTGAGATGCGCGCGTGTACGATGCGTGTGCGATGAGTGTGAGATGAGTGTGAGATGCGCGCGTGTACGATGCGTGTGCGATGAGTGTGAGATGCGCGCGTGTACGATGAGTGTGAGATGAGTGTGCGATGAGTGTGAGATGCGCGCGTGTACGATGCGTGTGCGATGAGTGTGCGATGAGTGTGAGATGCGCGCGTGTACGATGCGTGTGCGATGAGTGTGCGATGAGTGTGAGATGCGCGCGTGTACGATGCGTGTGCGATGAGTGTGAGATGAGTGTGCGATGAGTGTGAGATGCGCGCGTGTACGATGCGTGTGCGATGAGTGTGCGATGAGTGTGAGATGCGCGCGTGTACGATGCGTGTGCGATGAGTGTGAGATGCGCGCGTGTACGATGAGTGTGAGATGAGTGTGAGATGAGCGCGTGGTACGATGAGTGTGAGATGAGTGTGAGATGAGCGCGTGGTACGATGAGTGTGAGATGCGCGCGTGGTACGATGAGTGTGAGATGCGCGCGTGGTACGATGAGTGTGAGATGCGCGCGTGGTACGATGAGTGTGAGATGCGCGCGTGGTACGATGAGTGTGAGATGCGCGCGTGGTACGATGAGTGTGAAATGCGCGCGTGGTACGATGAGTGTGAGATGAGTGTGTGATGCGCGTGTGGTACGTTGAGTGTGAGATGAGTGTGAGATGCGCACGTGTGCAATGCGTGTGAGATGCGCGCGTGGTACGATGAGTGTGAGATGCGCGTGTGTACGATGCGTGTGAGATGCGCGTGTGCGATGAGTGTGAGATGCGCGTGTACGATGCGTGTGCGATGAGTGTGAGATGCGCGTGTACGATGCGTGTGAGATGCGCGCGTGGTACGATGAGTGTGAGATGCGCGCGTGGTACGATGAGTGTGAGATGCGCGCGTGCGATGAGTGTGAGATGCGCGCGTGCGATGAGTGTGAGATGCGCGCGTGTGCGATGAGTGTGAGATGCGCGCGTGTGCGATGAGTGTGAGATGCGCGCGTGTGCGATGAGTGTGAGATGCGCGCGTGTGCGATGAGTGTGAGATGCGCGCGTGTGCGATGAGTGTGAGATGCGCGCGTGTGCGATGAGTGTGAGATGCGCGCGTGTACGATGCGTGTGCGATGAGTGTGCGATGAGTGTGAGATGCGCGCGTGTACGATGCGTGTGCGATGAGTGTGAGATGCGCGCGTGTACGATGCGTGTGCGATGAGTGTGAGATGAGTGTGCGATGAGTGTGAGATGCGCGCGTGTACGATGCGTGTGCGATGAGTGTGCGATGAGTGTGAGATGCGCGCGTGTACGATGCGTGTGCGATGAGTGTGAGATGCGCGCGTGTACGATGAGTGTGAGATGAGTGTGAGATGAGCGCGCGTGTACGATGAGTGTGAGATGAGTGTGAGATGAGCGCGTGGTACGATGAGTGTGAGATGCGCGCGTGGTACGATGAGTGTGAGATGCGCGCGTGGTACGATGAGTGTGAAATGCGCGCGTGGTACGATGAGTGTGAGATGAGTGTGTGATGCGCGTGTGGTACGTTGAGTGTGAGATGAGTGTAAGATGCGCACGTGTGCAATGCGTGTGAGATGCGCGCGTGGTACGATGAGTGTGAGATGCGCGTGTGTACGATGCGTGTGAGATGCGCGTGTGCGATGAGTGTGAGATGCGCGTGTACGATGCGTGTGCGATGAGTGTGAGATGCGCGTGTACGATGCGTGTGAGATGCGCGCGTGGTACGATGAGTGTGAGATGCGCGCGTGCGATGAGTGTGAGATGCGCGCGTGCGATGAGTGTGAGATGCGCGCGTGTGCGATGAGTGTGAGATGCGCGCGTGTGCGATGAGTGTGAGATGCGCGCGTGTGCGATGAGTGTGAGATGCGCGCGTGTGCGATGAGTGTGAGATGCGCGCGTGTGCGATGAGTGTGAGATGCGCGCGTGTGCGATGAGTGTGAGATGCGCGCGTGTGCGATGAGTGTGAGATGCGCGCGTGTGCGATGAGTGTGAGATGCGCGCGTGTGCGATGAGTGTGAGATGCGCGCGTGTGCGATGAGTGTGAGATGCGCGCGTGTGCGATGAGTGTGAGATGCGCGCGTGTGCGATGAGTGTGAGATGCGCGCGTGTGCGATGAGTGTGAGATGCGCGCGTGTGCGATGAGTGTGAGATGCGCGCGTGTGCGATGAGTGTGAGATGCGCGCGTGTGCGATGAGTGTGAGATGCGCGCGTGTGCGATGAGTGTGAGATGCGCGCGTGTGCGATGAGTGTGAGATGCGCGCGTGGTACGATGAGTGTGAGATGCGCGCGTGGTACGATGAGTGTGAGATGCGCGCGTGTGCAATGCGTGTGAGATGCGCGCGTGGTACGATGAGTGTGAGATGAGTGAGATGCGCGCGTGGTACGATGCGTGTGAGATGCGCGCGTGGTACGATGAGTGTGAGATGCGCGCGTGGTACGATGAGTGTGAGATGCGCGCGTGGTACGATGCGTGTGAGATGCGCGCGTGGTACGATGCGTGTGAGATGCGCGCGTGGTACGATGAGTGTGAGATGCGCGCGTGGTACGATGAGTGTGAGATGCGCGCGTGTGCGATGAGTACGAGATGCGCGCGTGTGCGATGAGTGCGAGATGCGCGCGTGTGCGATGAGTGCGAGATGCGCGCGTGTGCGATGAGTGTGAGATGCGCGCGTGTGCGATGAGTGTGAGATGCGCGCGTGTACGATGAGTGTGAGATGCGCGCGTGTACGATGAGTGTGAGATGCGCGCGTGTACGATGAGTGTGAGATGCGCGCGTGTACGATGAGTGTGAGATGCGCGCGTGTACGATGAGTGTGAGATGCGCGCGTGTACGATGAGTGTGAGATGCGCGCGTGTACGATGAGTGTGAGATGCGCGCGTGGTACGATGAGTGTGAGATGCGCGTGTGCGATGCGTGTGAGATGCGCGCGTGTGCGATGCGTGTGAGATGCGCGCGTGTGCGATGAGTGTGAGATGCGCGCGTGTACGATGAGTGTGAGATGCGCGCGTGGTACGATGAGTGTGAGATGCGCGCGTGTACGATGAGTGTGAGATGCGCGCGTGGTACGATGAGTGTGAGATGCGCGTGTGCGATGCGTGTGAGATGCGCGCGTGTGCGATGCGTGTGAGATGCGCGCGTGTGCGATGAGTGTGAGATGCATGCGTGTACGATGAGTGTGAGATGCATGCGTGTACGATGAGTGTGAGATGCATGCGTGTACGATGAGTGTGAGATGCATGCGTGTACGATGAGTGTGAGATGCATGCGTGTTGGCGATGTCTCACCAGTTGGCGATGTCTTTGTGGGCCACCAGGTTCTGGAGGAAGGTCTGCAGGCCCAGCTGTCGCTCCTCCAAGAACTCGGTCTCATAGTTGTCTTTGAACCAGCGCTTAGGAGGAAGAGACAGTCTGAATCCCGGGAACATGTCCTTCAGCTGCGGACACACACACACACACACACACACACACACACACACACGTCACCGGAGCTCCACACGTTTCACATGGATCCTATAAAAGCTCACTCTTCTTCACCTTGTCGTTGAGTCTGGAGAAGTCGGTGTAGCGGCGGAACACGACCCAGCTCTCATCCAGAGTCTTCCTCACCAGAACCTTATAGACCTGCAGCGGATCGACATCTGCGTCATAAACTCATCAGCGCCACACCGGCACAGTCACGCAGCGTCAGGACACACTTTCATCATAGATCAATGTCATAATGCACACACTTTAATGTGAAGCCTAACTAATCCTGCATTAAACAACAAGCCCTGCAGAATAATAGAAGAATATATTCAACCTGCATGACTTTTTTCATGATATCTGGAAACGAACAGCAGATTCACACACACACACCGTCAGGAGAAACGCACAACATTAGGGTTTGTGTGACGGAGAGAAAGAGCCAAGAACCCGTTGTGTATCAGTTTAGCGTGTTCAATGCGCTCATGTTCATTTGTGCTCTGAAGATAAAATGAGTAACGGATGACAGAACTAAACCTACGACACGTTTGTGCAACAGACGAGAGTCATGTTGTGTTTATGGGGTTTATTTAAATTCGGGTCCTCATCCAAAATCATTTTTTTGATCCGGCTGATGTTTGTAGGAACTCACGGTGAACTTTGCCCTCTCCTCCATCACCTCGTATCCCAGGACAGTGGGAGTGATGGGCCGGTCCTGTCCTGGGGGGTCCGATGGGACGTCTGGATGTGTGCCGCTGGAGAACTCGACCGAGTGCTCGGATCCGTGGAGTCTGACGCGGGAGACGGGACTCGGACACACAGGGGAGAAGCTTCTGTCCGGGACACTGGCCGTTCTCCGCGGAGCTCGATCCATGGGGACCGGAACCGGAACAAACGGAGCGGCCATCACTGATACACACGGCCTGAGACACACACACAGAACCAGATACACAAACACACACACACAGAACCAGACACACAAACACACACACACAGAACCAGACACACAAACACACACACACAGAACCAGACAAACACACACACACAGAACCAGACACACAAACACACACAGAACCAGACACACAAACACACACAGAACCAGACACACAAACACACACACAGAACCAGACACACAAACACACACACAGAACCAGACACACAAACACACACACAGAACCAGACACACACACAGAACCAGACACACACACACACACACACACACACACACAGAACCAGACACACACACACACACACACACACACACAGAACCAGACACACACACAGACACCCAGAACCACACACAGAACCAGATACACACAGGCACACACACACACACACACACACACAGAACCAGACACACACACACACACAGACACCCAGAACCACACACAGAACCAGACACACACACACACAGAACCAGACACAGGCGCGCACACACACACACACACAGAACCAGACAAAAACAGGCACACACACACAGATAGACAGACACACACACACACACACACAGAACCAGACAAACACGCACACACAGAACCAGACAAACACAGGCGCACACACACCGATAGACAGACACACACACACACACAGAACCAGACAAACACGCACACACAAACAGATAGACAGACACACACACACACACACACAGAACCAGACAAACACAGGCACACACACACAGATAGACAGACACACACACACACACACACACACACAGAACCAGACACACACACACACACACAGACACCCAGAACCACATACAGAACCAGACACACACACACACACACACACACAGAACCAGACACAGGCGCGCACACACACACACACACAGAACCAGACACAGGCGCGCACACACACACACACACAGAACCAGACAAAAACAGGCACACACACACAGATAGACAGACACACACACACACACACACACAGAACCAGACAAACACGCACACACAGAACCAGACAAACACAGGCGCACACACACAGATAGACAGACACACACACACACACACAGAACCAGACAAACACGCACACACACACAGATAGACAGACACACACACACACAGAACCAGACAAACACAGGCACACACACACAGATAGACAGACACACACACACACACACACAGAACCAGACAAACACGCACACACACACAGATAGACAGACACACACACACACACACACAGAACCAGACAAACACACACACACACAGAACCAGACACACAGAACCAGACACACACACACACAGAACCAGACACACGCACACACAGAACCAGACACACACACACGCACACACAGAACCAGACACACACACACACAGAACCAGACACACACACACACAGAACCAGACACACGCACACACAGAACCAGACACACGCACACAGACCCAGACAAACACACACACACACACAGAACCAGACAAACACACACACAGAACCAGACAAACACACACACAGAACCAGACAAACACACACACACACACACAGAACCAGACAAACACACACACACACAGAACCAGACAAACACACACACACACAGAACCAGACAAACACACACAGAACCAGACAAACACACACAGAACCAGACAAACACACACAGAACCAGACAAACACACACACGCACACACAGAACCAGACAAACACACACACGCACACACAGAACCAGACAAACACACACACACACACACACACACAACCAGACAAACACACACACACACAACCAGACAAACACACACAACCAGACAAACACACACAACCAGACAAACACACACAACCAGACAAACACACACAACCAGACAAACACACACAACCAGACAAACACACACACACAGAACCAGACAAACGCACACACACACAACCAGACAAATACGCACACACAGAACCAGACAAACACAGGCGCACACACACAGATAGACAGACACACACACACACACAGAACCAGACAAACACGCACACACACACAGATAGACAGACACACACACACACAGAACCAGACAAACACAGGCACACACACACAGATAGACAGACACACACACACACAGATAGACAGACACACACACACACACACACAGAACCAGACAAACACGCACACACAGAACCAGACAAACACGCACACACAGAACCAGACAAACACGCACACACAGAACCAGACAAACACACACACACACAGAACCAGACACACACACACACACAGAACCAGACACACAGAACCAGACACACACACACACAGAACCAGACGCACGCACACACAGAACCAGACACACACACACGCACACACAGAACCAGACACACACACACACAGAACCAGACACACGCACACACAGAACCAGACACACACACACAGAACCAGACAAACACACACACACACAGAACCAGACAAACACACACACACACACACACAGAACCAGACAAACACACACACACACACACACACACACAGAACCAGACAAACACACACACACACACAGAACCAGACAAACACACACACAGAACCAGACAAACACACACACAGAACCAGACAAACACACACACAGAACCAGACAAACACACACACACACACACACACAGAACCAGACAAACACACACACACACAGAACCAGACAAACACACACACACACAGAACCAGACAAACACACACACACACAGAACCAGACAAACACACACAGAACCAGACAAACACACACAGAACCAGACAAACACACACACGCACACACAGAACCAGACAAACACACACACACACAACCAGACAAACACACACACACACACACACACACACACACAACCAGACAAACACACACACACACACACAACCAGACAAACACACACACACACAACCAGACAAACACACACAACCAGACAAACACACACAACCAGACAAACACACACAACCAGACAAACACACACACACACAGAACCAGACAAACGCACACACACACAACCAGACAAACACACACACACACAGAACCAGACAAACACACACACACAGAACCAGACAAACACACACACACACAGAACCAGACACACACACACACACACACAGAGAACCAGACACACACACACACAGAACCAGACACACACACACACACACACACACAGAACAAGACAGACACACACAGAGAACCACAAACACACACACTTCAGTTTCATAACATAACACAACTGTACACTCTAACTTTCCTCAGTCACTGATGTGAATAATGACTGAAACTGTCTCATATCAGATGAAGTTTAATCACTGATTTCTGCTATAATCCTGTCTATTTCTGTAAATCTGTTTAAGCACGTTTCTATTGTATAAAATGCGACAGAAATAAAGCTTGACATGAGCGCTAATCATCGACAGTAATCAAGAATAGACCACGCGATCACAGTAACAGGGTTAATTGTGTTAATTAGTCCAAAAATAATGAGTGAAAGTCGTGTTTACTGTCGCTCGCTGTTATTCCTCCATTCGCCGCCTGACGCCGCCGGAAACACGTCATCACGCCACGCCGGAAATGATGTAGAACGCCTGAGAGAGAAATGTACAAATACTGACATTATTTTATTTTTATTTGGTCTGCGAACATTCTTCTCAAACTACACAATCATTTCACAAACTACACAATCCCTGAAGAAACAACACAATCACTGAACAAACTACTCAATCACTGAAAAAAACTACAAAATCCCTGAAGAAACTACACAATCACTAAACAAACTACACAATCACTGCACAAATTACACAATCACTGAACAAACTACACAATCCCTGAACAAACTACACAATCACTGAACAAACTACACAATCCCTGCAAAAAATACACAAACTACACAATCCCTGAACAAACTACACAATCACTGAACAAACTACACAATCACTGAACAAACTACAAAATCCCTGAAGAAACTACACAATCACTAAACAAACTACACAATCCCTGCACAAATTACACAATCACTGAACAAACTACACAATCACTGAACAAACTACAAAATCCCTGAAGAAACTACACAATCACTGAACAAACTACACAATCCCTGCAAAAAATACACAAACTACACAATCCCTGAACAAACTACACAATCACTGAAAAAACTACTCAATCACTGAAAAAACTACACAAACTACACAATCCCTGAACAAACTACACAATCACTGAACAAACTACACAATCACTGAACAAACTACAAAATCCCTGAAGAAACTACACAATCACTGAACAAACTACAAAATCCCTGAAGAAACTACACAATCACTGCACAAATTACACAATCACTGAACAAACTACACAATCCCTGAACAAACTACACAATCACTGAACAAACTACACAATCCCTGCAAAAAATACACAAACTACACAATCCCTGCACAAATTACACAATCACTGAACAAACTACACAATCACTGAACAAACTACAAAATCCCTGAAGAAACTACACAATCACTGAACAAACTACACAATCCCTGCAAAAAATACACAAACTACACAATCCCTGAACAAACTACACAATCACTGAAAAAACTACTCAATCACTGAAAAAACTACACAAACTACACAATCCCTGAACAAACTACACAATCACTGAACAAACTACACAATCACTGAACAAACTACAAAATCCCTGAAGAAACTACACAATCACTGAACAAACTACAAAATCCCTGAAGAAACTACACAATCACTGCACAAATTACACAATCACTGAACAAACTACACAATCCCTGAACAAACTACACAATCACTGAACAAACTACACAATCCCTGCAAAAAATACACAAACTACACAATCCCTGAACAAACTACACAATCACTGAAAAAACTACTCAATCACTGAAAAAACTACAAAATCCCTGAAGAAACTACACAATCACTAAACAAACTACACAATCACTGCACAAATTACACAATCACTGAACAAACTACACAATCCCTGAACAAACTACACAATCACTGAACAAACTACACAATCCCTGCAAAAAATACACAAACTACACAATCCCTGCACAAATTACACAATCACTGAACAAACTACACAATCACTGAACAAACTACAAAATCCCTGAAGAAACTACACAATCACTGCACAAATTAATCAATCACTGAACAAACTACACAATCCCTGAACAAACTACACAATCACTGAACAAACTACACAATCCCTGCAAAAAATACACAAACTACACAATCCCTGAACAAACTACACAATCACTGAAAAAACTACTCAATCACTGAAAAAACTACAAAATCCCTGAAGAAACTACACAATCACTAAACAAACTACACAATCACTGCACAAATTACACAATCACTGAACAAACTACACAATCCCTGAACAAACTACACAATCACTGAACAAACTACACAATCCCTGCAAAAAATACACAAACTACACAATCCCTGAAAAAACTACACAATCCCTGAAAAAACTACACAATCCCTGCAAAAAATACACAAACTACACAATCCCTGCACAAATTACACAATCACTGAACAAACTACACAATCACTGAACAAACTACAAAATCCCTGAAGAAACTACACAATCACTGCACAAATTAATCAATCACTGAACAAACTACACAATCCCTGAACAAACTACACAATCACTGAACAAACTACACAATCCCTGCAAAAAATACACAAACTACACAATCCCTGAACAAACTACACAATCACTGAAAAAACTACTCAATCACTGAAAAAACTACAAAATCCCTGAAGAAACTACACAATCACTAAACAAACTACACAATCACTGCACAAATTACACAATCACTGAACAAACTACACAATCCCTGAACAAACTACACAATCACTGAACAAACTACACAATCCCTGCAAAAAATACACAAACTACACAATCCCTGCACAAATTACACAATCACTGAACAAACTACACAATCACTGAACAAACTACAAAATCCCTGAAGAAACTACACAATCACTGCACAAATTAATCAATCACTGAACAAACTACACAATCCCTGAACAAACTACACAATCACTGAACAAACTACACAATCCCTGCAAAAAATACACAAACTACACAATCCCTGAACAAACTACACAATCACTGAAAAAACTACTCAATCACTGAAAAAACTACAAAATCCCTGAAGAAACTACACAATCACTAAACAAACTACACAATCACTGCACAAATTACACAATCACTGAACAAACTACACAATCCCTGCACAAAATACACAAACTACACAATCCCTGAACAAACTACACAATCACTGAACAAACTACTCAATCACTGAAAAAACTACACAAACTACACAATCCCTGAACAAACTACACAATCACTGAACAAACTACACAATCACTGAACAAACTACAAAATCCCTGAAGAAACTACACAATCACTGAACAAACTACAAAATCCCTGAACAAACTACACAATCCCTGCAAAAAATACACAAACTACACAATCCCTGAACAAACTACACAATCACTGAACAAACTACACAATCCCTGCAAAAAATACACAAACTACACAATCCCTGAACAAACTACACAATCACTGAAAAAACTACTCAATCACTGAAAAAACTACAAAATCCCTGAAGAAACTACACAATCACTAAACAAACTACACAATCACTGCACAAATTACACAATCACTGAACAAACTACACAATCCCTGAAAAAACTACACAATCCCTGAAAAAACTACACAATCCCTGCAAAAAATACACAAACTACACAATCCCTGCACAAATTACACAATCACTGAACAAACTACACAATCACTGAACAAACTACAAAATCCCTGAAGAAACTACACAATCACTGCACAAATTAATCAATCACTGAACAAACTACACAATCCCTGAACAAACTACACAATCACTGAACAAACTACACAATCCCTGCAAAAAATACACAAACTACACAATCCCTGAACAAACTACACAATCACTGAAAAAACTACTCAATCACTGAAAAAACTACAAAATCCCTGAAGAAACTACACAATCACTAAACAAACTACACAATCACTGCACAAATTACACAATCACTGAACAAACTACACAATCCCTGCACAAAATACACAAACTACACAATCCCTGAACAAACTACACAATCACTGAACAAACTACTCAATCACTGAAAAAACTACACAAACTACACAATCCCTGAACAAACTACACAATCCCTGCGCAAATTACACAACGTCTGAACTAGTCAAGTCAAAGTCAAAGTCAGCTTTATTGTCAATTCTGCAATATATACAGCACATACATACACTCTCAGACCCAAGGTGCAACCAGGTTACATTAACAGTAACAACAATATATATATATATCAACAACACCAAAAAATATATATATATATATATATAAAAAATAAATAAATAATAATAGACTACACAACTACACAATAACAATCCCTGAAAAAACTACACAATCCCTGCACAAACTACACAATCCCTGAACAAAATACGCAATCACTGAACAAACTACACAATCACTAAACAAACTAGACAATCCCTGCACAAACTACACAATCACTAAACAAACTAGACAATCCCTGCACAAACTACACAATCACTAAACAAACTACACTATCCCTGAACAAACTACACAAACCCCGAACAAAACACACAATCACTGCACAAACTACACAATCCCTCCACACATAATTTTGTTAAGAGAGGGGAAAAGAGGCGGGGTTTCGTCTTCAACGGGTTCTCTGATTGGTCAGACTCTCGTGTTCTTTAGTCACGTGGGCTGGAGTCGCTGCAGTTTCAGGAAGCTGGACTCGCTCTGTTGTGTGTGTTTAGTGTGTGTGTGTGTGTGTGTGTGTGTGAGATGGAGGTGCAGGTGCGGGTGTGTCTCATGTTCTGCGCCGCGCTTCTGATCCGCTTAGTTCTGCTGATATTCGGTGTTTATCAGGATCAGAATCTAAAGCTCAAATACACGGATGTGGATTATCACGTGTTCACTGACGCTTCCAGATTCATCACACAGGTACACACACACACACACACACACACACACACACACACACACACACACACACACACACACACACACACACAGAAGACTCTCCGTATTAATTCATTTGTATAAACATACAGGTTATCATAATGATGTAATCAACTCTTTATATTGAACTCTAACTGAGGCTTGATTTTATTTTATGTTTTATTGGTCGTCTGTAATTGTGCGTGCAGTAGCTTTGCAGTGAAAGGTCACAGGTCAGATAAAGCTCTGTTTGTGTGCAGGGTGAGAGTCCGTACCGCAGATCCACGTTCCGCTACACGCCCCTGCTGGCGCTGATCCTGACGCCCAACGTCCTGCTGACGGCTCACTTCGGGAAGCTGCTGTTCTGCGTGTGCGACCTGCTGTCGGGGCTGCTGGTGCTGCGTCTGCTGGCCCTGCGCGGGGCGTCCGGCGGCTCGGCCGGCGTCTGCTGCGGCCTGTGGCTCCTGAACCCGCTGCCCATCGGCGTCTCCACGCGCGGGAACGCCGAGGCTCTGCTGGCCGTGCTGGTTCTGTCCACACTGCTGTGTCTGGAGAGCCGGAGACGGACGACCGCCGCGCTCCTGTTCGGCCTGTCCGTCCACATGAAGATCTACCCGGTCACGTATGCGCTGCCCATCGCGCTCTCTCTGGCCGAGGCCCCGTCCCGGGAGCGAGGGCCGATCCGGAACCTCCTCCGCTGCTTCAGCAAGGATCTGCTGCTGTTTGCTGGGGTTTCTGGATCCGTGTTCCTGGCTCTGAGCGGGACCTTCTACTGCATGTGTGTGCGGTTTCTGCACTCAGTCTCATTTGTAGAGTGAAGGAAAGGGATCGTGAAGTCGCATTATGTGTAAAAGCATCCCATTATGCATCTCATGTGATCTGTTTGAATTATTTCACAGTTTGCGTCACTACTCTAATATGATAACATAGGTGATATAATAAATGTAATGATTATTAAGAATGAGAAACGATCGGTTATGTCTTGTTGTGTTTTGTAGTTATGGATGGGATTTCCTCCACGAGTCGTATCTGTATCACGTGACCCGCAGAGACATCCGGCACAACTTCTCTCCGTACTTCTTCCTGCTTTACCTGACGGCGGAGAGTTCCTGGAGCTCGGCTCTGGCGCTTGTCCTCTTCCTGCCGCAGTTCCTGCTGCTCCTGCTGGCGTCGCTGGCCTTCCGCTCCGACCTGCCCTTCTGCTGCTTCCTCCACACCGCCGTCTTCGTCAGCTTCAACAAAGTCTGCACGTCCCAGGTAGAGCTTACGTCTGAGGCTCGCATCTGTCTCGGGTTCGGCTGGCGTCTGCCGTGCGTCTGCCGTGCGTCTGAGGCTCATGTCTGTCTCGGGTTCGGCTGGCGTCAGCCGTGCGTCTGAGGCTCATGTCTGTCTCGGGTTCGGCTGGCGTCTGCCGTGCGTCTGAGGCTCATGTCTGTCTCGGGTTCGGCTGGCGTCTGCCGTGCGTCTGAGGCTCGCATCTGTCTCGGGTTCGGCTGGCGTCTGCCGTGCGTCTGAGGCTCATGTCTGTCTCGGGTTCGGCTGGCGTCAGCCGTGCGTCTGAGGCTCATGTCTGTCTCGGGTTCGGCTGGCGTCAGCCGTGCGTCTGAGGCTCATGTCTGTCTCGGGTTCGGCTGGCGTCAGCCGTGCGTTTGAGGCTCATGTCTGTCTCGGGTTCGGCTGGCGTCAGCCGTGCGTTTGAGGCTCATGTCTGTCTCGGGTTCGGCTGGCGTCAGCCGTGCGTCTGAGGCTCATGTCTGTCTCGGGTTCGGCTGGCGTCAGCCGTGCGTCTGAGGCTCATGTCTGTCTCGGGTTCGGCTGGCGTCAGCCGTGCGTTTGAGGCTCATGTCTGTCTCGGGTTCGGCTGGCGTCAGCCGTGTGTTTGAGGCTCATGTCTGTCTCGGGTTCGGCTGGCGTCAGCCGTGCGTTTGAGGCTCATGTCTGTCTCGGGTTCGGCTGGCGTCAGCCGTGCGTCTGAGGCTCATGTCTGTCTCGGGTTCGGCTGGCGTCAGCCGTGCGTCTGAGGCTCATGTCTGTCTCGGGTTCGGCTGGCGTCAGCCGTGCGTTTGAGGCTCATGTCTGTCTCGGGTTCGGCTGGCGTCTGCCGTGCGTCTGAGGCTCATGTCTGTCTCGGGTTCGGCTGGCGTCTGCCGTGCGTCTGAGGCTCATGTCTGTCTCGGGTTCGGCTGGCGTCTGCCGTGCGTTTGAGGCTCATGTCTGTCTCGGGTTCGGCTGCCGTCTGAGGCTCATGTCTGTGTCTCTCGGCAGTATTTCCTGTGGTATCTGTGTTTGCTGCCCCTGGTTTTGCCGCGGTTGACCCTGAGCTGGAGACGAGGCCTCGGGCTGATGCTGCTGTGGTTTCTTGGTCAGGTGAGGGAACGTGAACGCCCTTCTTTATATATAGAACCGCGCAAGTCTTTGTCTGTGATGTTTCTCTCTCCGTCCAGGCGCTCTGGTTATTGCCGGCTTATTACCTGGAGTTCGAGGGCCGGGACAGTTTTGCTTTTATCTGGATGGCTGGTCTGCTGTTTCTCCTGATAAACTCTCTCATACTGGGACAAATAATCTGCCATTACAGACCTATAGAAGCTCGGCAGAAGAAAACAGACTGACAGACACACGTGAGAATGATGTGCAGTGATTCTGGCCAGTAGATGTCGCCCAACAGCAGATCATGAGAGATTTCCGACAGTCTCATCTTTAACTACATCAGAAGCTTTACAGGACTTACATTTCAGATTTGTAAATGCTGTGATCATGAGAGTGAATGATCAGCTTGTAAAGTGTGTGAGAAGCTCCGCCCTGCTGATGATCTGCACCAATAGGAACGAGTGTTTGCCGGCAGAAGACGGGCTTTACGCTTTAAGACGTTTGCACAATACTGCACACAAAGAATATGAAATGTGAATCACAAGTGGAAATGTTTCACAACAAAGTCCTACAACACTACACATGCATGGTCTTTTTGTAATACAAGATTTTTATTTTTATAAAAGTAATAAATATAACAGGAAGACCCACATTTGATTGTTGCTGTTTCGCAGTTACAAACTTGTGTAAAACATGTATCTTCTGTCAATATTTATTGTCCGTATTGAATGCCAGAGGCAAAACGTCGTGTTAAAACCCTTCCTGAAAAAGTGCAAAAGGTATTTTGATATTTGCCATTAAACAATAAATACAAATTGTTGATACAAATGAACCTGCGAGAAAAGCCTTTCTTTCGCTGACAGTGCATTATTACTATTATAATTATCTTATTGACAAATACATTAAAACAGTAGTTTTATATAAAGTCGTAGATACAAAGCCCAAAACTTTAGAGCTGCGCTCCATTAAACATTTGGCATAACAGTTTAAGAGCCTAAATATTTGACATTATTATTGAGTATATTTCTATTTGAATATAAGCTGATATCTGAACACGAACTTCAAAAGAAATCCTTCAGTTTTTATACTTCAATCCTTAATAAACATGCAGATGAAATGCTTTAATAAAACAAGCGTTTGTATGAACATACAAGTGATCGTAATAATGTCAAACTCATACCTTTATTATTTTAATTTACCTTTCATTTCTCATTTTTATGTTAGTAATTTCCTCCTTTTCGATATTTGATGAACGATTCAAATGTTAGCAAATGTTTAAATGTAAAGAGTTGACAGAAGAAAGTATAATGAAAGCCAACAGAAGCAGCTTGAAGCCGCTGAGCGCCGAAACCACATCCTGAAACTGGCAGAAGGGTTTCTTAAGCATCGCTTTTGTGTTTTTGTCCAATTATCAAACATTCTTGAATCAAGATGCAAGCAAAATAACCAGACTAGATGTTAAGGCTTGTTCAGTCTCAAAATGAAGCGAGTTTGTGCTTAAAAGAAGAACAATAATCTTAATTCAAAGAGAAAGGAAGGTTTGATTCCATTGGCTGATATTTCTTCTTGTTTTCAGCTCAAACTCACTTCATTTAGATTCATTTTTCATTAAACAAGTCTTAACATCTTCAGTCATTGAACTATATCTTGACGTGAGAGTGTTTGTATATTTGTGCTGGAGATCGGACAGAATCAGAAGAGTGTCGGGATGAATCCGGGCGGATCCAGAGGGATGAAGGAGC